>CM070834.1:7140879-7143379 GCA_036326025.1 Chrosomus eos
TTGGCACTGACTCTCAGCTGTCAACAAGCTCATGTTGTATCTTTTGGCCACAGAGTGTCAGTCGATGAAACATGTAGTTCTGACTAACTGAATCAACAAAAAGACAGATGAGAGCACTTTTAAATTGGATTTTAATATATTCAAATTCACTAGCCGGGTTCGTTTTCATTTAATTCAGCAGTGGTTGTGATAGTTTCAGTTTGCTTTTTATTTCATAAACACATTTCATTTTAATTGTCTTTTAAGTGAAAAATTACACTAAAAGATAAATACAAAATATTTTATATTCTTCGAATTGTATTTTAATTTAAAGGTTATATCAAATTTTCTAGACTTATTTTTCATTTAAATCAGGAATAATTAAAGGCACACATAATTCAAAAGATAATTCAAGTGATATATCTTTTAACTTTTTTTGTTTCAATGCAAGTTTTCACTATCTGAACCCACATTGGTAATCACTATATCATGTCCAAGAATATTAAATATTATAAAACATAAACTAAAATTAAAACTAATTATAAAAAAATGTTTTTTACTAAATTTAAATAAAAAATTAACTATAACTTAACTGAATTAAAAAAAAAAGAATACCACAGCATGAAACAAAATAAAAAAAGACTACATCAGATAAAATGCTTTCGGTTTCAATTAATTTAAGTTTCTCCAATTATTCTGATTATTTTCATTCATCAGTAGTTTAGTATATGCGTATTCATGCAACATGATCAAAACAAAATGATCTGTATTTTTTTTTGTATATTTAGTGCTTATGTTTCATGAATGAGACCAAAAAAGTATAAAGTATAATTTAGTAAAAAGTTTATAAATATTATTTAATAAAGTAGGACTCCAATTTTAAAGTGTGTGTTTATAGGTTAGTGTGTCTCAGCACTGTCTGGTGCTCAGAGTGAGACAGACGTGTGTGTGTGTGTGTGTGTGTGTGTGTGTGTGTGTTGTGGTGTGTGTGTGTGTGTGTGTGTGTGTGTGTGTGTGTGTGTGTGTGTGTGTGTGTGTGCGCGCGTGTCTGCGTGTGTGTGTGTGTGTGTGTGTGTGTGTGTGTGTGTGTGTGTGTGTGTGTGTGTGTGTGTGTGTGTGTGTGTGTACTTGTACAACTATCTTTGTGAGGACCAGTTTGCGTTTTAGACCATTGGAGTGAGGACAAAGAGAGTAAAGTGAGGACATTTTGGCCGGTCCTCACTTTCTGAGACCCCTTTAAAGGCCTGTTTGAGGGTCAAGACCTGGTTTTAGGGATAAGGTTATAATTAGGTTAAGGGTAGGTTTAGGGTAAGGGTTCGGGTTAAGCACTTAGTTGTGATGAGTAAGGTTAGGGTAAGCGGCTAGAGATTGCATTGTGTCAATGAATGTCCTCATAAAGATATATGTACAAGAGTGTGTGTGTGTGCGCGCTGTGTCTGCGTGTGCATGCGTGTGTGTGTGTGTGTGTGTGTGTGTGCGCGTGTGTGTGTGTCTGCGTGTGTGTGTGTGTGTGTGTTGTGTGCGTGCGTGTGTGTCTGCGTGCGTGCGTGCGTGTCACTGGTCTGAATTCAGTCCACACAATGAGGAGTGTGTAACCCAATATTAAGTAAATGATCAAGCCAAGAGTCCAGTTCACACAATGAAAAGTGTGTGTGTGTGTCCTGCTGTTGACATGTCTGAGTGACCAGACACAGAGAGACAGACACAACTGTCAATAACACACAGAGAACCTGTGCTCTGGATTTAGTTTTTGACAGGCTTGTCAAACAAGAGTCTGTTCAAACAGAACAACTTTATCAGAGACCGAGTCAGACGGAGACAAAGCTGAACAGAGGAGCGTGTGAATCAGGTGTGGGGATTTTTCACATGCAAATTCACGAAAAACTGGACTGAAGGGTTTATTTACAACCAAAACAAATATTATTATCTGAAAGAGTAATCAGACCCTGCTCAACCTCGACGGACCCAGACATTCATCTTACAACACTGGCATTATTTAAGCAAATGATCCTGCTGAGCCATAACCAACAAACACACATCAACACTAGCTATGGTTACATCCACAGATTTGTATGTGAATTTCAGGATAACACATTAAAAAAACACTGGATAGAAATGCCAAGATGCACATAAAAAAAAAAAATGCACATAAAAAATACATGCGCTATCAAATGAGGTGGATGATTTGTTTATCCGATAAGAAGACATCAACATAAACTACGATGGAAACACATTTACTGAATAAATCCCTCAACGCACACTAAAAAATTCATGACTTTGCCTCAACAGAGCGTGTGATTGGATAACTGGACTAACCAGTGGACCAATCACATCACACAGATTCTCAAATATTGGTTTGTTGGGTCTGAAATGCCGGAGCCAAAGTCTGTCATCAGAATGATTCGGTTTAATCCCCTCCTTCATACGACTGTGATCCCAAACACCCGCATCCAAACGCAGGACAACATGACAGTTTATTGTGTTTCATCTGCCGCTCTCAGACGCAAGTAATTTATGATGT
>CM070834.1:7145879-7163379 GCA_036326025.1 Chrosomus eos
GATGGGACTAAAGATGGATGAACGACGATAGATGGAGGTGGGACTATGATGGATGGGATGGACTATATGATGATGGAGGATGGATGGATGGATGGGACTGATGATGGATGAGGGGGGATGGATGGATGGATGGATGGGACTATAGATGGATGGATGGATGGATGGACTGGATGGATGGATGGGATGGACTATGGATGGATGATGGACGATGGATGGTGGATGGTGGATGGACTATAGATGGATGGATGGACTATAGATGGATGAACGACGTAGATGGATGGATGGGACTATGATGGATGGGTGGATGGATGGATGGATGATGATGGATGGATGGACTATAGATGGTGATGGACATGATGAGATGGATGGATGGATGGACTATAGATGGATGGATGGATGGATGGATGGATGGACTATAGATGGATGGATGGATGGATGATGGATGGATGGATGGATGGATGGATGGATGGATGGACTGTGAGGATGGATGGATGGATGGATGGATATGATGATGGATGGATGGATGGATGGATGGATGGACTATAGATGGATGATGGACTATAGATGGATGATGGACTATGATGGTATGGACTATAGATGGATGGATGGACATGTGGATGATGGACATAGAGGATGGATGGATATAGATGGATGATGGACTATAGATGGATGATGGACTAGAGATGGATATGGATAAGGATGGATGAGGACTATAGATGGATGATGGACTATAGATGGATGGATGGACTATAATGAGATGGATAAGATGGATGGATGGACTATAGATGAGACTAGATGGATGGACTATAGATGATGATGGACTAACAGGATGATGCCATATAGATGAGAGGACTATCATGGATGAGGACTAGGTTGTATTATGATGCACAAAGAAGATGATGGATTACTATAGATATGGATGGACAAAGATAATGAATTAAACCAGCAGTTTGCCATTTAAACAGCCGACATGGTGGCTGTTTTATTATCCAGGAACATAGAAAACAATTGGAAGAACAATAATAGGGCATTAGGAAATACTGTATTTGGTACATTGATTAGGTCTCTGGAAATAAGAATGTAATGATAACATGAGAATTAAAGAAACATGGAAAGGGTTGAAATTCAAAGAGTTTTTGGTTTCTGGAAACGAATGGTCTTTTCAACGCTCATTTGCATTGTGAAGTGAGAATACGGCGCCTGTGTAGCTGGACGTCTTTGCTTTCATGCACTTGCATAGAGTACGTCTCAGTCCTAAAGACACTCGTGAGGTTTGACGAGTGTGCGTTAACGACCTCAGACATGCAAGCTCAGCTGCAGTGCCGAAGAGCTAACGAGGGAACTTTAAAAGCTCAGTATCACTGGTGCGATGCAAACGAGCCCTCCGGGTGAACTCAAGCAAAGCTCCAGACGAGAGCATCTGGCGAATTAATGAACACCCTCATTTGCATATGAAATGGCAGCTCTTGACAGTCGTCCTTCTGTTAATGCCGGTCAGGGGGCCACATTATCACACTGGGACAAACTTTGTAAGAATAAAACACTGCGGTAGGCAACAACTTTTAACTTGTATTGGCTCTGGTTCTTGAGTTAAGAAGTTTATAATGCATCACTGGAACTCTGGATCAATTAGATGAGTCTATTCAGGTGTGTAGAGTATCTGTGCCTTACTTTACTAGTCATTCCAACCGTATAGTACACACATGTACCTTAAATTACATGTACAAAGAAGAACATTTGGTGTAGAAACAATTTTCAATCAGAAATTGCAAGAAAATTTCACAAATAATTACAGAAACGGCAAGTATGGTGACCCTTCTTTCTCACCATCGTCCTTTGGTCAGGTAGCCGTAAATAAGCCCCTCCCTCAGAATCTCCTTGTGAAAGAGCTGATAGGACAACAGCACCAGGAGGGTGGTCACAGATTCAAACAGGATGTTGTAGGTGATGTCACTATGAAAACAGAGACAGGATAAACATTAACACATACTTCCTTTAGATATCTGACTTTACATACAAATGTTTTTTTCTCCTGAAGGCATTTATTTATTTGCATCTGTTTCTTGAATGAATAAAAAAAACAAAAAAACATTTTTACATACTTCTGTCAGGACCACTATTGTAAAATACGATTGACAATTAGCATACAGTTAGGATTGGTGCAGTGATGCGCGGGTTGATCCAAAATCACCCGCAGTTACGAGTCATCCAAAAATATTTTTAATGATATTCGGGTCGCAGTCGGTCGGGTCGTTTGAAATAAAGATGCCAATTAAACCTTTGTCATTTATATAGACTAGACACAATTTTCTATGAAATACATAGGCCTACTACACTTTATTGGCTGAATAACTGTCGCGAAGATGACGCACGAGCTCAGTCTGGAGGTAGAGATGGAGGCGGGAAGAGAAAAGGTGAAGACTGGGGAGTGGAAGCTCTGCAAATACACAAATAGAAAGAGCAAAGTGTGGGAGACATTTGCCGAAATAATGAAAGATGATGACCAAAGTGCTGGCTTTGTTATGTGTACTTCGTGCGATGCTACACATTTGTGTTACATGTCTATGGCCCAATAACGCTACGATGAGCATTTACTACTTTAAAAAAATGCAGGTCAGGAAGCGGGTCGGGTACAATATTTTCTTTCTTTTTTTGCGGTCCAAGTTGCGGGCGGGTTAGTTGAAAACGTCGGTCGGGTTGCGGGTTGTTTATACATTGGGCAGCCTAGCATGTATAAGAGCAGCGATAACCACCCTTAGAGCCGTTACAAAGTCAACGCATCGGTACGCATACGCATCGCTATGCTTCGGCCGCCATTATGCGTTGATGCGTAGCCAAATGTGTCGTCCTAGTTTTTGATACGCGACGCACCGATGCACTCAATACTATGCGTTGTCGGTGGGGGCGACATTGCAAGTATTGTACATTAATTCAAGTATATTATGTTTACAGAAAAAGGTTTGAATACACTGGCGGGTGAAGAGGACAAATTATGCGAGCGTATACATCAGCATTTATATTGTATAATAAAATGTTTTTTCAGTCAATACAATGACAAACAAACATCTGTGAAGAGCCTCTTAGCAACGGTAAATACACTCGAGTGTCATCTGCTAATGACAGTTCATCATAATTACACTCCAATAAATTAGAGTTGGAAAATGCCTGGAGAGAGGTTGCAACCGCGATGGGAAAGACCGTAGATAAGGTGAAAACCATGGTGAAAACAGACTGGAAAAGTGCCTGTGACAAATTTACTCTACTACCCCCTATTGCGTGAGCGGTGTATTGCATTTCACGCATCGCCCGTGATGCTTGCGTCGCTTGCGTCACTGTAGACTATGAAGGAGCGCGTCGCTCGCGTCATTCGCGTTGCTTGATCGTGTTGCTCGGGTTGACTATGTAACAGCCTTTAGGGTAAAGAGAACAGAACCATCATGAATGTATGTAGATATATCATTAATTCAAGATTTTAAAGTACAACATATTTCAAGAATTTATTCTGATTCAAGGGGAATCAGAATCCCAAATCCTGACGGATGAGAGGTGGAGCTGGGGAGGGAGGAGGGCAATCAGCTCCTGAGAAACGAGATAGCTGCTGATAAAACTGAAGGAGCTGCCAGAACTGACGATACGCTTGATATTTATCTGTTTATAAGCCAATCGCTGCTGTGATTTACAGTGATTTTACCATGGTCAAGAGGGTTTTAATTGAGTTGAAATCACAGTAACATAATGCCACCTGAGTATTATTGCTTGACTAAAGCATTGTAAACGATAAGATTGATAAGATATGGATATTTTGAAGATAATTTCAGGAACCTTTATAAAACATTGGAAACATTAAGATTAACAAGTGATTAATAAACAATTATATTTGAGTGAATCTCATAAAAACATATCCAGGTCAAAATTCACCCCAAAATTCAAAAGTAAAGTAAAAAATAAATTAAATAAAGCATTATATACTGCATAACATTTTATTTTTAATACTTTTATGAGCATTACAATATTTGCACTATGACATCATTTTGATGGTGAAATATGAAACTGATCACATTATCATTCATCAAAATCCCCCAAAAAAGTGAAGTCCTACTGTAAAATGAACTCATTGCTCCCTCTCATTTTCCAAACACACACACACACGCTTACACAACATCAATAGAACAATCTCTCTCTTTTTCTATTGTGTCTTGTTTCCTTCCTCTAGATTTCTCACTTCACTTCCACTTCCCAGTGCTGTGAAGTCACTTGGCATGATTCCCTTTTACTTTCTCACACACACACACACACACACACACACACACACACACATGTCTGGTGCGCTATCTTTATGAGGACTCTCCATAGACATAATGGTTTTTATACTGTACAAACTGTATATTCTGTCCCCTTACACTAACCCTACCCCTAAACCTACCCATCACAGAAACCTTTCTGCATTTTTACATTTTTTAAAAAACTCATTTGTATGATTTATAAGCTTTTGTGCCCATGGGGACCTCTATTTAGGTCCCCACAGTGACTCGAGTCCCCATGAGTCTGTGTGCATTCAGGTTTAAGTCCCCACCAGGATAGAAAAACATGTCCACACACACACACACACACACACACACACACACAACACACACACACTCACACACACATCTGGTTCGCTATCCTTGTGAGGACTCTCCATAGGCATAATGGTTTTTATACTGTATACTCTCTCCCCTTACACTAACCCTACTCCTAAACCTACCATCACAGAAACCTTTCTGCATTTTTACATTAAAAAAAACTCATTCTGTATGATTTCTAAGCTTTTGTACCCATGGGGACCTCAATTTAGGTCCCACATGACACGAGTCCCATGAGTCTGTGTGGATTCAGGTTTAAGTCCCCACCAGGATAGAAAAACATGAACGAACACACACACACACACACACACACACAGTTTCCTATAGGATTCTGTTTTTGCAATAAGGACCAACATAACCCCAAACCGGGCTTTAACGACACATTAAATCATACCGAATAAACAATTTTACAACATTATTTTAGTGCTTTGAATTTCTTTGGATCTTAAAATACAATTTATTACAAACTCTTAAATAACACAAATAAAATTTGCAATGAAAAATAAAAAAACTAAACTGCAAAAAAAAAAAAAATCAGATTATTTTGAGTTGACGAGTTGAAATGTTGAAAACTCTTTGAACAAAAATCAGCAGAATTCTGACAGCTAGACTTAAACAAGGTCAAATGTACCAAACTGAGATGACTTTACTACAAAAAAAACATAACGAGGATGAGGGATGTGTATGATCTGTGGACGTGGATTCTATGTTGGGCTGATAAGAAATATTTTGGTACTTGTTTTTATTAAAATACTTATTATTACAAGAAAACCACAATGAGCAAAATTATTATTAACAGCCATGCCTCTTACATCATTGGTAAAGTTTGAATATTGTCGATAACCAATGACAAATATATCTCCAAAAAAATATTTTTTAAGAGAATGGAAAAACTCTCTCATTAACAATACGGGAAAAAAACATGATTAGTCACCTTTAGCACCATAAACAGAATTATATCATTACAAATCTGTTCCATCTATGGTGAAAGGTCAGCACGTGCAGCGATGATATGCAAAATTGCGTAAGCCATAATATTCAGTCATTCCCTTCTCTTGTCCTCTGAAGTCATACTGTGTTTATGCTGCATTCATGTACAGATCTTTTTCAATATATGCTTTCATTGTATGAAAAAGAGTAGCTAAAGATGCTGCTAAACATTACCTTTTGAAAAGAATGTCACATGGGCTTGAAATGATTTTTGGGTGAACTATTCCTCATCACCTTACACAGTACAAGCGCTCTGATGTTTTTGTGTCTCTGCAGCCGCTTTATTTCTTGTTTTGATCCGTGAGGTAATTTGAGCTACAATTCACCATATCCTTCAGAACAGCGTGATAAGAATCCTGTCTCCGGCGACAGAATCGCTCAAAAACACGTAGGAACCAGCGAGTCGGGATCTGAATGTGACCCGCGCCTGACTTCTCTTGGTCAGCACGTAGCAAGGAAACGAGACAAACGGCAACAAAAACGGACACGGGACAACAACAGCACACTGAACTCTGTTACAATACAACAACTACGCAATCCACTTACACAAGTGAGCCAGCACAAATAACAGACTTCATTTCAAACACGCTTACAACTTTCAACTGTGTTTAAGTGACGTTCCTCCAGTTCTCGGTTCGTTCTCAATGCCTGGTGATTTACAAACTCTCGGTTAAGTCTCTTGATTGAATTCATTAAGACCGTATTGCATGCAGTTTTTTATTATTATTTAATTTAGTTATTACTGCCCTTTAACATTGGAAACAGCTGTCAGTCTATTGCAACAGACACAAATGTTCAATAAATAATCATATGTGCATGAATCTCATGAAAACATATCCAGGTCACGTACTGTATCATCCCAAAATTCAAATGATGATAATGAATAAACAAATAAAATATATATTTTTTTAATAAATAAAAAAAGGCATAATAGGTCTAAGTGGATCACAAAAGTGGTTTAATAATTTAATAATGTGGTATTCTAAGGACTGAACACACACACACACACACACACACACACACACACACACACACACACACACACACACACACACACACACACACACACACACACACACACGATCAGTGTAATATGGTTCTCATTATAGACTGGGTGGAACACAAGAACACTAGAACATGACAAACAGATTTCCATTGAGAGTGGATAAATCTATCTGTCCTTTGAATACATAAAAACACACACAAACACTGGAAACATGCAAGAGGCAAGCTGAATAATGCAGTGCTGGTGAGGTTATCTCTCTACTGAGATTTACAGATGTGTGTGTGAAGGGCGTCACTCAATAAATCATGATTTCATGCATGAAGGTGTCCTCCACTCAGGTGTGTAAATGACAGCGGGTCACACAGAGGTCTGATGAGACACACGGGCGCTCAGGGATCATGGAAAAGCACGTAAAGGGAGCGTGTAAAAACAAAGGAGCAAAATGTCCCGTTTTTAAGAAGCTGTGTCAAGTTAAAAGTAGTAACTTTGTACATGCTACCCTTGCTCATCAACCTTGCTAAATGACTTTGTTTCAAAAACGACGAATTTGGCAACTAAATCGAATCAACAAATAAACTGACTCGAGCTGAATAATGACACTATTGTCTTCTGAAGCTCTGCTTAAAGTTGAGTTTGTCTCATTTGATGAAGTCTGCATCACTGATTCTATTATTTTCCTGTTTATTACTGTGAAGCTGCTTTGAAACATGTATAAAGCGCTATATAAATAAAGGTCAGGTGGCATGATTAATTGTGCTAATATGTTTGACAGCATTGACCGTCCTACTTTTTAATTCTTGAACTTCATGAAAAAAAATATTTGTGTGTAATATATTTGTGTATAAATAAGGACAGCGACACCTCATTGTTTGAGTCAGAGTTGACCTTCACACACTGTATGTGAGAGACCCGTCATACATCACGACCAAAACACACGCACACACCTCCCTCTCACACTGAGACATACTTTATCACTTAGTATTTGCAGAGACAGAGAAATCCAGAACAAAAACAAACACACACAGTTCTTCTACGGTACTCACAGAAGCGGCACTTCAACGATGAGATGCACCAAATTACAGACCAGCTCCTCCAGAAGATCCTCACAGATGGAGTCTGTTAACACACACACACACACACACACACACACACACACACACACACACACACACACACACACACACACACACACACACACACACACACATCACGGTCAGGTCAGAGACGGGAACGCTGACACATCAGCAACGTAAATATAGTTTCTTTAGGTCACTGATTCTGTAAGTTGCTCATTCTGATTGGTCAGATGTGGGTTGTGACACATCAAACTGAGAAGCTGTCAGGCTGGACAGACAGACCGGATACCATAAATGCTCTAGTGCTGAAAAAGCGCTTTTATTTTGCCTTTCGGACTTTATTATTGATAAGCACGATGGAGAGAGGACAGGAAATGTGTAGGAAAAGAACAGGATCAGGAAATGACCCGAACTTGCATGACACACATGAGCTTCACTGCTTCGTGTGTCTTGGTCTGATGCTGAGACAGACCTTCAAAACACTAACTTTATCTTCTTTTGTCAAATCAAATATGGGAAATGTGCATCAGGGTTATTTACAAAAACTGAAACTACAAAAAAAAAAAAAGTTAATTTAAATAGAGAAATAAAATAAAATATAAATATTAAATAAAAAAAATGTTGTCTTGGAAACTAACTGAGATGACTAGAAATATATTTAAATAATATATTTACTAACTAGAAATATATACAATTTGTAACTGAACTAAATAGTAATATTAACATAAAAATAAAAACGAATAAAACAATAAAATTACAAAAAAAAAGCAAAATTTAACAAGTTAACATGAAAACTGAAAATAAAAAAAATAAAAGGTAACTCAAAATATTAATAAAAACTATAATAGTGTAAACTTAATACTAAAATAATACTGATGTGTGTTTCTAAATGGACATCAGATATTCACACAAAATAATACAACCTAAAAAAAAAAGACTGTGGGGACCAACCTTGTGGCCTAATGAGGAAACCAGTTCTAGTCAGGGTTAGGGTTAGTCTGGGTTAGTGTTAGTCTGGACTAACTAGAACTATACTTTATGGACACTGCCTCTTTCATCTTGTAACATTTACAAATATAAATTGATATATAAATAATAATAAATAAGGTTTCGTGTAGGTGTAGGGTTAGCTGTTAGCTTTACATAAAAACAATGGTAATACTTTACAACAAAGTCTCAGTTGTTAACATTAAATTCGTTAACATGAACTAAATTAATAAATTCTAGTTTGATAGCATTTTTTATTTTTCATTGTTCATGTTAATTTCATTCATTAAAGGGGGGGTGAAATGCTATTTCATGCATAGTGAGTTTTTTACACTGTTAAAGAGTTGGACTCCCATGCTAAACATGGACAAAGTTTCAAAAATTAAGTTGTATGTTTGATTGAGTATTTCTGTTCTCAAAATACTCCTTCCTGGTTGTCACAAGTTTCGGAAAGTTTTTTTGGAGTATGGGCGCGTGTGACGACAGCTGCGCCGGAATTTCCTTATACGGTCCTAAGGGCACTTCTAGGGAAGGCCGCGCGCAGCTGTAGAGTGATAGCCGTAACCTATGCCCATCAAAGCGCTGTGCATCGGCTGCGCTGTAATATGTCACCAAAGAAGTGTGTTTTCGGTTGCCAAGGCAAGACAACACTGCACAGATTCCCAAAGAATCAAGCGTTAAGGGACCTGTGGATGGAGTTTGTTTTTCCAGAACATCAACACAGTTGTAAAAGTGTTCTTGTTTGTTCCATGCATTTCGAGGATGATTTTTTTTATAAACAAGGCCCAGTTCGAAGCCGGATTTGCTAATCGTTTAGTTCTCAAGGATGGAGCAGTCCCAACACTAAAGGTTAATGGTCTTGCGTTGGAACTGCAGGCGGTGAGTAGAACTGCTTCTTAGCCATTGTTTGTTATAGGATGTCACAGCTTCCAGACACTCTCAAAGCTTCGCACGCTCGTGGGTTATTTATCTCCGCCCACACGGCACGCCTCCACCCGCTCGGCTTTTTCCGGAAAGACTCGGTACAGCCTATATTTCTTTTAAAAATATAATAAAACTAAAGACTTTTTGGAGATATGAAGGATGCAATATTACTTTATAGGTACTCAAGATTAACATGAGATTGATTGAAACTGAGTGTTTCACCCCCCCATTAACTAACATAAATGCTGTAAAAATCTAATGCTTATTGTTAGCTCATGTTAGTTAATACAAAACAAATGAGACCTTGTTGTAAAGTGTTACCAAAACAACAACAGAAATGTTCTCATTTAGGTAACAAGCTAAAAAATATATTTGTGTGGGTCAAATATAATTAAACACATCAAAAACAAAAACAAAATGAGTGAAGCTAATTAATTTGTGTGTGTGTGTGTGTGTGTGTGTGTGTGTGTGTGTGTGTGTGTGTGTGTGTGTGTGTGTGTGTGTGTGTGTGTGTGTGTGTGTGTGTGTGTGTGTGTGTGTGTGCGTGCGATACCGTAGGTTCCTGGCGCCCTCTCCTGGTAGGAGAAATGTAAGTGCAGCTCTTCTTCACTCAGCTCCCTGATGAAGACCTTCAGCAAACAGCGCACCAGAAACAAAGCATTATGGGCCTGCCAGATGAATAACTGACTAGAGAGAGAGAAAGAGAGAGAGTCACAGATAATTATTGACCTACAGCAGCCTGTGAACTGTGGCTTGAGCCTGTCAGTGATTTTGGATCATCCTTGACATCCTCAACCAACACACACACACACACACACACACACACACACACACACACACACACACACACACACACACACACACACACACACACACACACACACACACACACACGTCTGTAGTAGTTACTATATCATTGCAAGTTCATACACTGAGAAACAGCTCACATGTGAAGCTATCACATCAGCTGACCCTGGATCAAATGTGTGACTGAGGGTTTGATCTCTGCATAGTTCAGATCAGAGCACATTATAAATATTCTCTCAGAGGATCACAGTGACGGCTCACATGCACGCGCTGTAGGAGCGCTGGGTCACTCCCTGCTCTGGATTTATGCTACAGCAAAACTTTGAGCACAAACATCAGCTCTGATTGTGTGTGTGTGTGTGTGTGTGTGTGTGTGTGTGTGTGTGTGTGTGTGTGTGTGTGTGTGTGTGTGTGTGTGTGTGTGTGTGTGTGTGTGTGTGTGTGTGTGTTGCTGTGGCCTGTTATTCCCATGGGAAAATCATATCAAAAACATCTAATGGTACCATCCTGAGTGATTAGTTAACGTGCCCTAAATATCACGAGTGTGTGGGAAAAGACGTTTTAAAAAAGATATTTCTCAAAATCTCACAGATGTTCTGAGCATTCGAGAACCACAAAAAAAAAAAAATCTCATCTGTTTTCACACACAAGGTGTTATTGTAATATTTTCTTGCCTCATGATTTGATTATAAAATAATTCTCGGTTCATCTTTTTCTCCAAATGTTTTTATAAATAATAATTATTATCTTAATAATCACAACATATAGTTATTTTTGTCATTTTATATTTGCTATTAAAAATAAGAACAAAGATGCAAATAACAAACAGTAGAATAAATACAAGTCAATATAAGAAAGGAATAAAATTAAATTAGTGCATTACAAAACATTTTTTCATTTTAAATATTTTAACAGAAGCATTCAAATAAGAAATAATAAGATTACATATTTACATATTAAATGAATCACTACATAGTCTTTAGTTATTCATTACAATAAATGATTATTATTAAAGCTACCTGTGCGTGTATTTGAGCATTTAAGTGCAATAAGCCGCGTTCAGATATCTCATTTTGATTTTTCATTTCATTGAAATTTCAAAATTTTTCATTAATATAGCTTATAAGAGTATTTTTGCTGCTTAATATTTGGGGTGAGTATGATTTTTTTAAATACTTTTATTCAGCAGGATGCATTAAATTACTCAAAAGTGAAAGTAAAGACATTTATAATTGTTACAAATATTTATATTTCAAATAAATGCTGTCATTTTATTAAAAAAATCATAATTTTTCCAAAACTTTATTTGATTAATTACAAATAAAAAAACACACGTGACTGGTTTCTGCATAAACATGAAAAGTGAATAATAAATACCGTAAACATGAATAAGCCATTATATTTATATTTATATATTTAAAATATAGTATTTTTAGAAACTTGTAAGCAATTATTTGTGATGTTTGCTCGAGGAACCGCCATGTAAGTACAAGTCAGTTTTCATGGAATGGATTTTGGATACTGTGTGTCTTCATATTATTCATCGTTTATGGATACTTAAAACGACATACAGCTCTTGCATGCACACATGACTGAAGACGTATCTCACTTACTCTTGGCATTCTGTGGAAATCTTCAGTTCTTTGGTTCTGCTGAGAAAGACTCTCACCAACGCCCCGAAGTTCCCAGACCTGGGGTTGTTCTGAACTATAAAGGGCCGAGACAGAAGATCAAAAACACAAAACATCATTTCCCATCTGAAGGTTGTTTATGATAAGTGCTACTAAACCAAATCAACAGAATGCATTAAGGATCCTTGTGATTTAGTGGTAAAAAAAAAACTAGTCAATAAACACAATAAATTACATACAGCACATCATAAAAGCCGAGTTGACTTGGGATCGGTAATCATTTGAATGGTGTGGCTTCATGCGCACACAGACCTAAATTACAGAGCTTTATTTCACAGGACAGTGGGTTTGAAATCAGTGTGTGTCTCTTTGTACAGAGGGCTGTAATGAAATGGCAGTAAATTACTCATACAAACACACATACTTAGAGTCTTAGCCAGCGGGACGACAGCCTCCTCCAGGAGTTTAGCATCAGCACTGCAAATACACAGAGATAAACGTCATATGAGAGAAATATTAATGAGCCACTCAAGCCAGTGTTTTACAATGAATCTAACATCAAGAGATGTTGTTAGACACGACATGTGTTGCAGTAAAATCATGAAGGGAAAGCAATGATAAAGGAAATCATTGTTCAATAAATAATGCACAATATTGACAACAAATTGTTTTTTATTTAAAGGCACACGGCGAACTTTGTGACCTAAAGAGTTGGCGCATATGAGTTATTTTAAATGATTCCTCAGGTCAATATACAGCGCCGACACTATCAATGGTCTGAGCGGGGCTGCCCTCCTGAAATACCGCCTATGTAAGTTTGGAGAAGGCGCACCGTCTTTGGCCAGGTCATGTGACCTGGTGAACTTATCGCTTTACTACCGTCTGATATACTCTAAGGCTTTTGCCACTATTTTTCCGCCTGCTCGACTCCTGGCCATGGCTGAGGCTAGGAAAAAGTTTAAAACTGCTAAAACAAGCAGGGACGCGTTTGTGTGCACTTTATTTTATGATTTCACCGGAATGAATAGAGAGTCTTTCGCAATCTCTCGGCGATAGACTGAAGAGCGTGTGTGAGTGAAGACTGCGTGCGCGCCGCCACAAGAGACACTATGTATCCATGACCCTGATAGCAGCGGACACGAGCGCTCAGGTTGAGTTCAAAAACACATTTTAGCGCTAGATCTCTTATTTAAAGGCACACTATGCAAGATTTGTACCTTAATATAGCAGCTTCAAAGGGTATCAGGCCGAGTGGTATTTACGACAGTAACGTTAAATACAAGTACTCCACAGCGACTCTAGGGGTCGCTGTTTGACACAAATGGAATTCCTGCATAGTGTGCCTTTAACTAAACAAAACTGTAGGTTGCATTCATGTCAAATGTAGGCAGAGATACATTTTACATAGTTGGTAATTAAAAGAAGTCATTAAAACGTTAACGAGTAAGTAAATACTGCAATGAACTGATTAAAAGTTCAACAGATTATGTCTGACATGTTCAAGATGTCAAAAATCCCCATTTTCTGACCTAGTTTTCATACTATGTTGAATTTGTTAAATGTGTTAAACTGTATTGACAACCACATTACACATCAGACACGTGGGATTTGAGTCTTACGACAGGAAACATGAAAGTAGCACTCGATTCATGCAAAGTGATGAATAATGCATCAACTTCAAAATGAACATGAACATTTCAACAAAAGAAATAATGCTGAAATAGTGTTAGTGATGTGAGATTCTCTGGCTCCCTCTGCTGTCGGTCCCTCATATAACCTTCAATAGATGAATAACCTACATCCACCTGAGCTCAACATGATATCAACACACATCTTCAGACAGAAACCGGTAAAAGTGCAATCAACAATTACTGTACATTAGCAGTTAACTAGAACAGGAAAAACACTGAATATAATGGGAGAGACAGAACACAAAGTATAACAGATTTAGAAAACAACTTTAACCATCTACTCAGTCATCATAACTCATAAACCACATTAACTTTCAAATAAACACAGCAGAAACATCTTCTACGACCAGCTAGTATTGTATAGTTGTGTGTATCTGTTGGTTTTTCACTTTTTTTCCACAATATACAGGCAGTGCTGTGCGAGTTTGCTTCTGTTTTGTTAAAGAAATTTCAAGTGCCCTGGGACTGGGAGTGTGTCTGTGTTGGTTTAAAGTAGTCATATATAAACGAGAACAAATTATCTTGTTCTTTTTAGATATTTGATAAATTGAAAAACTCATTCTCAACCAGATGGTCTCTGCAAACTTCCAACAAGATGCCTAAAAATTGTTTAATTAATTATTTTTAATAATATATTACAAAATCTAACTTAATATCTCTAACATAAAATGGTATAAAAACATACAACCAAGATGTAGCCTAACCAAAAAAACTATTTCTTAATTTTTTTTTTCCAAGAACATTCCAACTTCTGGAATCACAAAATGATTTGTAGTTTAAATTACATATGCCAACACTCCCAGTTTCTGTTAATATGTTATAGTTAATTATGTTAATATTATATAGGGAGCCTTCGAATATTGTATTGGACCTTTAGGTAAAAAAGTTAGAGAACCACAATACAAAACCTCCCAGTCCACATAGACCATTTATTTATAAACGGAAAAAAAAAGAACTCGTTCAGAATTGATCATGAACTTTCCATCACAATAATGAGCACTAGGGCTGGACAAAATAGAGAAGCTAATAAACCATCATCTTAACACACACAAGACAAGGAAGCATTTTAAAACGAGTCTAATCACCCCAAGCATTAGGAAACGTAATGGTCAAAAAGGCCCTGTTTACACCTGGTATTAAGACGTGTTTTGGTTCATCGGGTCACGAGTGGACGCCAAATAAAAGTGTAAGTGGGGTCTTAAACATTTTGAGCTTGTCCACTTTGAGTTTTAACCACTTCCAGAGGTAGTTGAAAACACATTTGACCGTAGTATAAACTTTGATGTGGTCTAATACGTTTAAACAGCCACAAAAGACCCCATGCTCTCCGCCGACTGACCTGATGTGTGTACATTATGGGAAGTGCGCGAGCCAGACGTGATTTAAACTTTGTCGGCTGGAGACACAAGTTTGGTTTGAAGACGAAAAACGTACCAAGCAAACACAACGTTCTCTCACCATTCCTGATTTCTAACACTGTGATCTTGCGGCTGTCACAGCAGAAACAAAAGCTGATGCTCTTCATATGTTTTTCAGTCATCATATGTAAATTGTGCGAGATTATTGTGTCCATTAGATAGAAAGATCTGAGAAAACACATACATTTACACACCCATCGAAGAAATCAGGACGGAAGTGGTTAAAAGTGGACAAAAGAGACGGATTAAAACACCAGCTGTAAACATGAATGTGTCTCCCTAATCTACTTGTGATCCGATCGACCAAAACACATCCTAATAACAGGTGTAAACAGGGCCAGAGACAGCAGCACATTCATTCAATGTGTCGTCCAGCCCATGAGCACATGATCAACATACAACACATCCCACATTAACATATCAACATCTGTACAGGATTTAACATCTTCAAGCGGGGATTGCTACTCACTTTACATGCTAAATCGTTAGCCAATCAGAGCAGCGGTCATTTGCATGCCTTAGTCCACATTAATAGACAGTATTATTTTGCTGTTTTTTTTTGGGATTAGTATTATAGTTTGACAAAAGAGGATGTCTGGGAAAAAATAAAAAGCTACAAAAGTGCAGTGTCTATATCTCAAGGGCGCATTCATTTTATTATTATTTTAATATCAGCTTTAAAATTATGATTTAGTCGATTTTTGCATGAAGACATAGGAAAACTCACCCTAGACTCTATATAGTTTGTGTTTTAAAGCCCGCTACATGAGTTTTCTCAGGCCACAATCAAACTGTTTTGTTTTTTTTATGGAACCCTTCAATTTTACAATATAAATATTTAAATAATAACAAATAATTGTATTAAATTAAAAAAAGCTAAACAAACCAATATAAAAATTTATTATTATAGTAATAATACTATTGTATTGTAAAATATTTCATTTTATAATAGTAATACAAATTTATTTTACAGAACAGTAAAATTACAATATTAAAATTTACATTTGTCTTGATTTCTTTGCTTTCAAACTGTAAAAGCAGATCTTTTATTCTGGTGGAAAACCGCTAGACCTGTTTGTTGACAAATACAAATTTGGGAAGATGGACTGCGCGTGTTGCATATTTAAATGCACATTATAAGCTATCCAAATACACAGATTGTGAAATCGAGTTTCTTTGAAACACTGAATTTGTCGTGACTCCTTTCCTATCCCAATTTAAAAATCACACAAACAACCTATTTTTCCTATTCAAAATGGCGATTTTCGCTGAGATGAGTTTGCATGCCTGATATTTGAATGAATGTGAGTGTATGGGACATCAGTGATGGGGTCAGAGAGGAGTGTCTCACCTGCTGGTGGGGCTAGTGAAGGTGAAGGAGATCAGCTGGTTCCAGAAGGGCTCATTCTCTGATATGGCGTCTGGACCAATCAGATTGCGGATGCTCTGGCTCTCCGACAGGTCGCTCACCTGACTGGTGTTTGCACCCATCGCCTCCAGAAACCACGAGAGACTGTCTCAGAGCCTCATCGCCAGCCAAGCAAAACCTGCAGGATCATGAGAGCAATCATTTCACGGAGTAATGTGATTAGTTTTGACAAATAAGACATGGAGGAATCATGTAGCCTAACTAAACACTTAAGCAGGAGTCCACACACTTGAAACAGGTTTGATGGGTAGACACAGCGCTAACACACAAACACACACCTCTTTGTTAAGCGCACACCCTTTACACACACATTGTTGATGTGCCACTTGTTTCCTGATGTGGATTGTGAAACTCTCTTCAGATGCAGTGAGGGTTTTCATTAAACAAACATCCTGGTTAATATTAAATTTGATCTGATCAGAGAAGATGACGTGACATCTCTTCTAGACTAACAAGGAAACTCAACGTTTATTTTAAGAAAGCTCTGGTGTAGATCCATTCGTCATTTAACAACTAATCAGTAATAACATTTTAAAATTTACATTTATAAATCAAAAACAAGTTGAACACGTCATCCTAAATCTGAAAGATAAAATGAAGCAACTACATTTTGTATAAAGAAAATGAACAACACATTTGTATCGTGACATTATTTTCATGACAATTAAAAGAAACAAATAATACAGATCTGAGTCACTTCTATTCTCAAAAAGGGATTCTTATTACTGAAATACAGTATATATTAAAATGAGAATAAAAGCAGTTGACTGAATACTACCTATATATACACACTACTTAACTATTTTAAAACAATAAAAATGTTACACATTATATTACAGTGAGAAGTCTTTCTGTTTTAAGATAAAATATGACCAATTTTTAGAATTGTAAAGGCTGCTGAAAATTATTATTTTTTTAA
>CM070834.1:7168379-7210879 GCA_036326025.1 Chrosomus eos
TTAATGATTCAGACTTAGGTAATATATAGTTTTCAGCATTGATAATAATCAGAAATGTTTTTTTGAGCATCAAATCGGCAAGGTATTAGAAGTAATGATGCTGAAAATTCAGCTTTGATCACAGGAATAAATTACCGTTACCAATAGGCCTATATGCACATAGAAAACAGTTATTTTTTTATATTTGATCAAATAAAAGCAGCCTTGATGAGCAGTCTTTATTCTCATGATTTATTGTCTTATAGTAATAAGAAGTGTTGGGGGTAACGCTTTACAAGTAACGTGATTTACGTAATTAGATTACTTTTTTTAAAGTAGCCTAACTAGTAAAGTAATGCATTTCTTTTAAATTTACAATACAATATCGGAGTTACTTTTTCAAATTAGTAATGCAAGTTACTTGTATTGACCGACAGCTCACCTGTCTCCATGTTGAGAGAAATCAGGAGTAAGTGCATCCTAGTGTATTTTAGCTCTAGACTAAATGAACATGCATGCACAAAATCAGATTCATTCCTCAAAATGAATGAAAACAGTGAAGTAACAGTGCTATCTTAAAATATGTCTTATTGTTTTGTCTCAAGATGCACACCAGAAATGTTTTTTTTTCTAAGGCACATTTTAAAAAAGCTACTTAAATGCACTAATTTAACTAAGGCCCAATCCTGGCTTAATCTAAGTCCAGTTTCTGGAACCGGGCTTTTTTATAAATCTCATTTTATTGTATTTGCTACTGACCTTCGATGATCCAATTCAGCCATACTAATAAGCAAAAATGACTAATATATTATAATATATATATATATATATTATATATTATATATATATTATTATTTTTTATTATTATTATTATTTTTTTTGTTGAAGTGTGGAACATCTTTTCCTGTGTCCTTTTCTTCTGTAATCCAGAACAGCAGTAAGGTTTGTTTGAGCGTCTCCCTCTACTGTACAGGTGTGAATTTACATTTCCTTTTGCATTTGCACTTCTGGTGTGAAAGGGCCTTTACATTTGCCAAAAATACAACTTTTTTTGGTTATTAGAAAACAAACAAGCAAGCCCGCAGTGCAGGAGCGGAAAAGTGATGCAAAAGTAATGCAACACATTACTTTCCATTAAAAGTAACTAATGCAATTAGTTACTATTTTAGGAAGTAACGCAATATTGCAATGCATGTAATGCCAACACTGGTAATAATAAACATGAAAAATGAAGAATGTCCTTTTCACCATAAACACCATCTCATAGCCAAAAGTTCTATATCTTTTTCTTTATTTATAGACATTTGTGTAAAGTATATTACAGTACATTACAGACAGACAATCCACAGAGCTGTGTAAAAGTAGATCTGTCAACTTGATTTGGTTCATTCAATATGCCTATTTAGAACAACCAACCTAATAAATATAGTGTTTTCTCATAAACGATATTATTATATGGTAGAGTATTTTAAATCTTGTAACAGGTTTTATGTAACTAGGGTTAAAATGAGAAATATATGTCCGCCTCCCAAGTCCCTGTACCAAAGTGCAAAGTCAATTCTATGATATAGAAAACAAAGTCTCTGTCAGCAGCCGATGGCAAGACGACCCATTTTAAAAGAACTCAGAACAATGAAATATTAAATCAGAGAAGACACCGCAACGAGTGCATTAAAAATGAGCAGATTTAGGGACATGATACGTTGATAAATAGAGCATGAACGGTTTCCATTGAAGACGGAGGCCTTGAGGAACCGATGAGTTCAGAAGTATTTATGTAAACATGAGGTTTCACCACTCTAAAATTCATTCATTCTTTCACGGCTCATAAGGAACATCATCTAGAACAAAACACCAACACCCTGCAGATTAACCGTGAGGAGATTTCATTGTGAGGTTTGTGGGATTCGGCCCTTTGCTTGGACATTCAGCAAAAGGGACCAAAAAAACATTTTGAATGGTAGTTCCTTACCAAGTTCACATTTCAAGAGAAAGGTCTTCAAAAGGTTCTGAAGAGAAAAATAATTTAATCAACACCTTCACTACACTGCAAAATTAAAAAACAAACATTTTCTTAATCAGTATTTTTGTCTTGTTTTTCAGTAAAAATATGTAGACAAGACCCTTAAACAAGGAGAATTAACTTGAGAAGCAAAATCGCAAAGTATACATTTTAAAGAATGTTATAAAATGTTGTTTTATGATATTTTTCAAGGGGGTAAGAAATAAAATATATTATCTGTATATATACATATCAAATCTTACACCATTTTGCTTGTCAACTAAATATATTTTATTTTAAGAAAGTTGTTATTTTTAGTGGAAAAAATACTGTAAGAAAATGATTCTTTGCAGTGTATAAAGAAAGAACGTTTTAATCGGTGACGAGAATAGAAACACGCATACAACACACACACACACACACACTCTTTCTCTCTTTTTTGAAGGGCAGGACCCTTAATTGTACTTGTGCAAAAAACTGACAAAAGTGTGACTCCAAAATAAAAAACACATGGTAAAAACCTGAGACAAAACAATTTGTTGTACGCAGTGAACAACGTTAAAACCTGTACAGGTCATCGGTGAGTGTTTACTTTCCCTTTAAATCCCTTCTTCCCCCATTTCCCATTGGTTCTTTCATTTGTCCCGCCCCTTAAATGACACGTAGCCTCTTCCTATTGGCCCGTTCCAGTGGGCACTCAGATATGACGGGTAAAGGCACATTGCGTATGTACTACTCAGCAGGTAGAGAGTGTCTCAGATGTTTTCAGCCAGAGGAACCTCTCGTATGCTGTCTCTGAGTTCAGGACGCACGCGCGGCCGCTGGCGAACGCTGCGCCCCGTAGAGATGATGTCGGCGTAGCCGCGGGAGTGCGAGAAGGCGTAAGCTGAGCGACGAGACCGTCCGCCACGCACGAATGATGGCTTCTTCTTCCTCCTCTCCTCCTCTTCATCCTCAAGCTCATATTTCTTCCTGCTCCTCTGAACCTGGAGGAAGAACATGAGACTCAGAAACAATAAAACATCTGTATGGTGTATTTAACCTAGAATTCCTAGTTCCTATTTAGCACCAAAACTTTGGAACAATCTTCCTAACACGGTCCGGGAAGCAGATACAGTCTGTCAGTTTAAATCTAGACTAAAAACACATCTCTTTGGCTTAGCATACACATAACACATTATAGATTTCTATAATTCAATGTTAGGCTGCATAGATTAGATCAGCCGGAACCGGGAACACTTCCCATAATCCCTGATGTACTTTGTACATCATAAGAAGGATGGCGTCTACGCTAATATTAGTCTCTCTGTTTATCCCGAGGTTTACCGCAGACCGCCGGATCCAGGGCATATCCAGATCTGATGAAGGACCATCACATGGACACGTCGACACGCATTATCAGGGCTGTGAAGGCCCATGGACACCTCACCACACTCATCTCCTCACCGGCCGGATGACCCAACCCAACCAGATGAACTGGATAATATCGTGAAAGTTCTGATCCCATCTGACTCCTGACATTATGCTGCCTAACTCATAATCATACACTGTTCATTCGTTGGCCAAAGGAGGACTGGCCCCCGACTCCCAAGGTTTTTTTCTCCCAAGGTTTTTTTCTCCATTCTGTCACCTGATGGAGTTTTGGTTCCTTGCCACTGTTGCCTTCACCTTTTGGCTTGCTTAGTTGGGGACATTTAATTTTCAATTGAACAATACTATTACAACATTGTTTTCCTGTTATCTCTGTAAAGCTGCTTGAAACAATTTGTATTGTAAAAAGCGCTATATAAATAAAGGTGACTTGACTTGACTAGAATATTCTGTGCGTCACCAATTATGCCCTTTTAGAAAGTGTTGATTTTGTTTCTGAGCTCTATTAGAATAGGTTTTCTTGAATGTATATGTCACCTCTGATAACAGATCACTCTAAATTGTAATGTTTCTGTAAAGCTGCTTTAAAGGATATGTATTGTGAAAAGCGCTATACAAATAAATGTGAATTGAAATCAATTATTTTAATCACATTTGTCACTGTTGCGGCTCCTCTCTTCTCAGTCTGTCAGTAACGCTCTGTTTAGTTCCTGACCTGTCTCTATGAAGCCCCTCCTTCTGAAAAGCACACTGTGCTCTGATTGGTCGGCTGGAGCAGTGTGTTGTGATTGGTCGAGCGCTTCGAGTGTGTTTGGGAAATGTCCCGCCCCTCACCATAACATGAGTTTTAACACCCTACTAACTAACTCACTCAGGCCCCGCCCCTTTATTCTGCGTATAAATTATATAAATGAGGAATATTGTGACGTGTTTGTTCCCGGAAGAAACTCATGGAGGCATTTCAGGAGTTCAGAAACACTGACACTGATATAGGAAAGAACTTTGTAGAGCTTTTTCATGATTAAACAGCAACATTACACACTGCAGAAAGCACTATAGGTCCTGTCTGAGGACGCCACTGGTCTCACCTTGTCTCCAACAGAGGGCCAGATGGTTTGATAGAGGAACTGGATGCAGATGACAGGAAGAAGACAGATTCCCACCGTCAGAATGATGGTCAGCCACAGGTACGGCTGTCTCAGGGCGTTCGACGCGGCACCTAGACGTCAACAATCACCAGATTATTACACACCAGACCAGAACATGGTCCATGACCATGTTTGAGAATGAATAGTGAAAATACAGTGTAGTAAAGGTTTCCTGTGTGTGCCATGGAAGCTTACAGCCCAAATTTGTTATTTTAGTATTATTTATATACTATTATATTTTTTATTAATATTTTAAAATAGCTTTTTTATATTTTCAATATTACTTAAAAAAAATTATGCACTTTTGTCATTTGTATACATTTTTTTATTACAATTTAAGATGAATTAATTTTTATTTCAGTTGTAGTTTTTATACATTTTCCACTTACTAATTTCTGTAATTTTTTTAATTTAAGATTTTCATCTAATATTTATAATACTCATTTTTCTTTACCAGCTTTATATTTTCATTTTTAAGATTAAGCGTAATTGTTTGTGTATTTGTCATTTGTGTTACTTTAAGATTACTATTTTTATGTTTAATATATTGTTTAAAATTGATTTCCAATTTGTAATTTTAGTGCTACTTTGAGCTTATTGCAGTTAGTTTCAAATTTTTACTTAGTTTAATCTAATATTTATATTTTAGTCTAATTCAACTTTATTTCAATTAAAAAAAGTTTTAACAGTTTTTGTTAACAATAATAACCCTGCATTATGTGACTAAATGTATGATGGGAAGTTTCAAAATTACATCAAATTCATATATTCAATTTAAAAGCAGCCTAGATTTCTTTTAAATGCAATTTTAAAAAAAAAGTCTTTTGAATAGTCATACATTTGATACATTTGACTAATTTACATGGCGATTAAATAAAATAATAAATAATCATCAATATTCCTCAACTCTATAATAAAGCCTACCATCTCTTAGCCATTATTTCATGTTAAAAGGACCTGTGATTATTCAATACTGTAGCTTTTGAATCACATTTCTACAAAAACATGTTTAAATCTCAATAATCATAAAATTGTGATACAACTTTTTGCTCATATCACCCATCGCTATCGATTATACCAGTAGACATTGTGCAATAAAGTCCAGTCACCTTCATTTATATAGTGCTTTTACCAATATAGATTGTTTCAAAGCAGCTTTACAGTGATACAGTGAAATTAAAGTAACAGAGATTGTTTAGGCTTTACAGCAGCTCTAGAATAAAGTTATTGTCCAGCTAAAGTTAGTTTTGATTGATTCACTTCCGTTGCCAAGATCTTTAGTTATTAACTTAGGGGGCGCTAACACGACACCAAACGCTGAACGCGCTCCGGCTGCTTATTTACACAACAACAGTGCCTGGTGTTCGAGAACTCAAACCTTGAAAAACGCTATCATCTAAGCATGAACTTTAATAAAGGTTTAATAAAGTAAATAAAGGTTACTATGACTGTTTTGCCCACCTGTGAAAGTGAAGGTTGTTGGGAAAATGACGTGGATTCCTGCACTGTGGATGTCAAACATGACGCCGAAGTAAAGAGCTATACTGCCGAGAACAGCAAAAAAGTTCACGAATGTCCAGTAGGAGGTGTTTAATGAGATCTGGGGATGACAAGAAAAAACACTACATCAGATCAACAAGAAATCTAGAACTTTCTATAAAGATCAGCTCTACAGTCAAGATCAAGAAACAAGCTAGACATGAAATGTATGGGAACTGAAAAGTTTGTTGTGCAATATAAAACCCAATGATCAAGATTGGCCAATCGGGTACCTGCAGGTTGACGGTGATGATGAGCGAGGAGGCTGCCACCACAGCGAAGGACTGGTAATCGGACGGAGCCTCCCCGTCCTGTCCCATAGTCTGCTGGAACGCACCGTACGGGATGAAGAAGATCATGAGGGAAGTGAAGATGCCGTGGAACAAACTGATGAAGAAGTTCCTGTAGTTGAATAACGATCCTTGCTGGCCAGGAAGATAAAGCTTCGGGAACCGTAAACTCAGTTTGTCATTCACATCCTACACAAGGAAGACAAAGATGTGGTTTAAAGGCTGGAAACCTGTATTAAAGGCACAGTAAGCAATTTCTGAGAAACACTAGCTATGTTTCCATCCACACGTTTTTATCCGCATTAAAGGGTACCTATCATGGAATTTTGAAAATTACCTTTCATGTAGTGTGTAACAGATCTAAGTGAACAAAAACATCCTGCAAAGTTTTAAATATGAAAGTTCACCGTATACAAAGTTATTGTCTCTCAAAAGTAAGAGTCGACTCTGAGTCGCTGATATGAATCGATAGACGAACGATGCACTTTCGTACGTCACTTGTACAAGTTATTTGAATTCGACACGCCCACTCAGTGCCGCGCGCCGAGCAGACAGAGAAACCTGACAACATCATGTCGACGAGACTCTGTTCTGAAGTGCGAATCAAAAGCAAACTTTTTTTTTCACTGCCCAGGGACAAGCATGTGAAGACTCAGTGGCTAGAGTTTATATTTACAACTATACCACACAAGTATAGCCACCTTGAGCTGTGTTCGCGTTATTTTAATGACGATCGCTTCACAAACACAAATGCTTTCAAGTGTGGATTCGCGAGTCGGCTGATATAGGAAGGTTCAATACCAAGTTTATTTGGATCAGCTTCCTCCTCCCAATCACAACCTGTAAGTACTATTAATAATTGTTGCTTTTATGTGGTGTGTGTGTGTGTGTGGTGTGTGTGTGTGTGTGTGTGTGGTGCGCGTGCGTGTGTGTGTGTGAGAGTGAGAGTTACGCTCAGCAGCTTCTAGGTCTCCAATGTCATTTTTTTTGTTTTTTGAAATATGTGAAATTATGTGAAGCGTATTGTAGTACTGCAGTGCTTTATCAATATGTTTAAGCTTTGGGCTAACGCAAAATATAACTGACTGCGTCATCTGACCAATCACCGCCGATTAGCGTCACGCAAAGGAGGGGTTTGGACAAATGAGTCGTCAAACGAATCATTAGGGAGTCGGTGAGCAAATCAGGTAAAAATAAATGCATATTATAAGACAACAAAAGTGTTTTTTGTCATTGCATGCATGTAAAACTGTTGTTGGGGACTCCCAGAACATTATTAGGAACATTTTAAATGCCATAATAGGTACCCTTTAAGTGATATCGAATGAAAAATGCCTTATGGAAACAGTCAAATTCGATTGAATTTCATGAATATCGACTCAAATGAAATACGATCGGTCTCATCGGATTTGATCTTGATCGATATACGGCTTATGCGATAAACACTGATGGAAACGTTATTATGCCGCGATCCATTTTGTCTAGCAAAACTTTGTTCGCTTGAATGTTGTGCAATTCGGTGAGAAAATGAAAGGAAAACACCTTAACATGTCTCAAATCAATTCCATATACCAATTCGATTGCAAAACAGCATGTGACGTCATTACACACAGGTTTTTATCCGCTTTAAAGCCGTTTGATGGAAACACACTTTCATCAGCTTTATTCGCATGAGGTTTTTTACCGAACTTCAGATAATTCGATTGACAAGTGGATGGAAACATGGCTACTGTTGAAAATTTAAATCAACACCCAAACAAGCAATTTTGTGTATATTGCCAGATGTCTGTGCTATGAGCACTCAAAAAAAGTGTTTTGACATAGTCTTGGCTGGGGAAATAGGAGAAAAAACAATGTGGGTCGGACCAATAACCACAACACTATAAACTCTCGTAGCCAATCAGCTGTAGAGGGCGTGGCAAATGGGGATGGCTGAGATTTTACCAAAGAGGAAAGGGTCAGAGGAATATAAGTGGAAAAATGAAGGGTTACGAACAGACAAGAGCTTGAGGACCCAGACAGAGTAATATTGGGAAAGCTGAGACGTTAGAGAGCAGGAAAGCCTGAAAACAGAAGCCAAGCTTGCATTGTTTCTGCTCGAAACACGAGTAACACAGAACCAAGATGTGCTGCTCTTGTTGTTGAATCACAGCTGATTCATCCATACTTGCGCAAGCTGTCTGATGTGAGTCGTGGCCAGTGTTGCATAACGTGTTTGTTATTTTGGGGACAGAGCAATGACGGGAGGGGTGTGTTTGTTTGGGTGTCCATTTCAAATATCAACAGAGTTTCTCAGAAATCGTTTACTGCACCTTTAGGAAAGTAGTCTACATTTGTTCAAGTTCATGTTGATTTGCATACTGGTTAAAGCTCACAGAAACGGCACTGAATTTTAGTGCTTCAACTTAAAACTTGCTTCAGTTAGTTTAATATTTCTATTTAGGTTTAGTTTAAGTTCAGTTTAATTTTTTATTCATTTAGTAATTTTAGTGCTTCAAATACACTTCAGTTGTTGTTCAATTTTTTACATATATATATTTTTTACACATATATACACATATACATATATTATTTAATAGTTTTAGTTAACGCTAATAACCCTGAATTATGCTTCGAAACATAATGGGAAGTAACAAAAGTTATTTATGCTTTTTTTGATACATTAGTTTGACTGCATTTTACATGACTGTAAAAAACATCAGTATTCTTCAATTCTGTGATAAGCCTAGCGTCTCTTGACAAGTGACAAGCGATACCTGATCCAGAAGGCCGACGAGGAGAACAGGCAGACTGCTGTAGCAGACGTTATACAGGGTGATGAACCAGTCTTCATAAGCCGTCTAACACAACACAAACAAGAATGTTTAAAAACAAGAATCAGCTTTAAACGGAGATTTTGAGATACTGAAATCCTTCTCTTGCCTGTGAGGAAAACCCGTTGAAGAAGGAGAACCAGAAGTGCACCAGGGTGAAGGCGAAGTTCTTGTAGAAGAAGTAACGCAGGAACTTGCACATGCGGATGTAGGACCAGCGGCCGTGGACCAGCAGGAGGCGCTGTAGGAAGCGGAACTGAGCGAAGGCGTAATCGCTGGACATCACCGCCTGCATGCCCTCCTGACCACTGATGCCCACACCGATGTCTGCCGCTGCACAGGAGCATGGGAAGGAAAGGTTGGCTCTCTTTTAAACATTTAAAATGACTTACTACTTTAAATGAAATAAATTTGAACTGATATAAAACATTTGTAAAAAACATTTATCAATGATATATCTCTATGAATGAATAAATACATAAAAACAAAACTATAAATGCACTTTCTATAAATATACAATAATAAATACAAAAACTCGGTCACACTGTAATTGTCATTGTTACAGTGTAATTATATATTTAAGTACTGAGTAATAATAGTTAACTACATGTACTTACTACAGGGTTAGGGTAGGATTAGGGTTTGGTTGAGGTTTAGTTGCATGTAATTATGCATAATTTACTGTAATTACTACGGTAAGTACATGTAACATATGTAACAAGGACACCGTAAAATAAAGTGTTACCAAAAACTCTTATAAATAAGTAAACAAATAATTCTATAAATGCATACTAAATAAATAAATATCAATTGATTATTTTAAAATGAATCAATTACATCAATAATAATAATAATATCTACTAAAATCACTAAAAATAAAATTAAAACAAAAAAATGAAAACATAAAAATAACAAAATGCTAAAACTTTAACTAAAATAAAATATATTTAAAAAATAATAATAATAGTATGTCATTAGACATGTATCCAATCTTGTATGCGAATTTTGCAAAATCTTTCAAAAACACTGGATAAAAACGCCACGATGTGCATAAATTATAACAATGTGCATAAAAAACGTATGCGTTCAATTGAGGTGGATTATATTTTTGTCCGATGAGAAGACATGCACATAAACTACGATGGAAGCATGTTCACTGAATACATCCCTCATGAGCAACAAAAACCTCAACTGACTTCAACAAAGCGTGTGATTGGATAACTGGACTAACCAGTGGACCAATCGCATCACACAGCTTCTCAAATATTGGTTTGTTGGGTCTGAAATGCCGGAGCCAAAGTCTGTCATCAGAATGATTCAGTTTAATCCCCTCCTTCATACGACTGTGATCCCAAACACCCGCATCCAAACGCAGGACAACATGACAGAGTTTATTGTGTTTCATCTGCCGCTCTCAGACGCAAGTTTATGACGTACATAAAAAGAGCCAAAATGGCTTCCCCCATTGCAGCGATTTCCAGTTTTATTACAGATATTTTGTGCCAATTTTCAGGAAGTGACAATTTTGTTTTCTTCAACTCACTGGGTGGAAACGGTGCGTCAATAACAAATATTTTACGCGATATTCCAAATTAAGTATTAGTGAACATCGTAGTAACATTAGAACTGGAGATATGCGCAGTCCCATAGCGTCTCATTTTAGACAAGCAGGCCATAATATCAGCGCTTTGCAGTGTATCGGTATAGAAAAAGTAACAAAACCCTCAAGAGGAGGAAATTACAGAGGGAATGTTTTTGGATTTATAGCTTAAGTACTTTGTCACATTTAGGGTTGAATGACATTAAGCCATTTTTATAGTAATTATTATTTTTTGTTATTGTTTTTTTACATGAATTGTAACTGTCACATGACTTGTATTTGTCACGTTACTTGCATTTGTCATGTGATCTTTTGTGTGTGCCTAATTAAGGTAATCATCTGTGTCTATTTAAAGTTGACTTTACTCTACATTGATATTGTGCCTGATGAAGACCTGAGGGTCGAAACGTTGCTTTTAATAAATTCTTTTGGAGCAGTATTTTTCAGTGTGCGGACTTCACACTTCTTTATTTGTTTATATCACTTAATTGTCCTGCACCTGAGCCCAATTTGGGTGTTTGGGATGTGCACACCAGCTTTGTATTTTTTGATATTCCAGATTTAACCATAAGTTAAATATGCAACTTTGGATTGAAACACAGGTATTGACAGTAAAACAACACTGGTCCGGATCAGTTAAACTCACTCTTGATCATGTTGACATCATTGGCTCCGTCCCCGATGGACAGGGTCACGGCCTTCTTGTAGCGCTTCACCAGACTGACCACGTTTGCCTTCTGTTTGGGCGTCACTCGACAGCAGATGACCGAGCTGCACTCGCACGCCATGTCCACGAAGTCTTCCTGTCTCTTCTCCTTCTCCCACTCGTCGATGGGCTGGTTGACGTCCGTAGGGTTGTTGGAGTTCCTGTAGCGTTTCCTGAGCTTCTTCAGACGCAAGCGACGCCGCTTCTTTTTCTTCTCGTACAGGATCTCATTCTGCATGGAGAGGAGAAAGGGGTTTTAAATTCCTAGTAGGAGATACAAATTTGTAACTCAAAGGCTTGAAAATCTTTTATTCATTTTCCTGTTGTCCTCGCCAACTTGGTGAGTCTATCCACAGGACTTGATGACAAAATAGTATTACCTATAGTTCTAGATTGCTTGATCTCAAACAGTAGAGTATTGCGCTAGCAACGCCAAGGTGCTGCTAACATGTATACAATGAATGCAATGCAAGTCACTTTGTATAAAAGCATCTGCTAAAAGTGTAAATGTAAGGTTATTTATTTATTACCATTTTAAAGACAATATTAAGGGCATGATGTACATTTATAATTAATCTTTTGTGCAAATGGATATTATAAGATAAATGTCAATATGTTAACATTTTCACACTGTTCATTTCAATGTTTCAGTCACTGCAAGATAATTTCCATGTTTTAATTATTTAAATTATCTATTAAATGTTTAGTTTTTTTAACATTAAATTTGGTTTCCAGGCAAATTATATAGGAAAAATGGGATTTTTTTCTGAGGACAGCAAATGTCATGTCAGCTGCTCATTATCATCAAGACAACGACAATTTTAATCGAAAAAATTATTAATTTAATTTAAAAAAATTACAATGTTTTTCCACAATTTGAAAAGAATGCAGGATTCTTTGTTGAATCGAAAACCCAAAAGAACAGAATTTATTTGAAATAGAAAGTTTCATAACATTATAAATGTCTTTACGTTCATTATTGATACATTTACTGTTATGCATCCTTGCTGAAAATCTGAAAAGTCATTTCTTTCTTCATTTCTTAAGAGAAAACGTACTGACTGATTGTGTATAAATTGATAGCATTTGTCCACCGCTGATTTAGCTTATTTGATGCATTAATTTAGATAAAAATAAATAAGCACACAATAATTTCTGCACTTGCAAGAGATGAACCCTTGAGCTCTTATTTTGATGGAAAACTACCGTTTCTGTGAAAACAGGTTTACAAACACGTCTCACTACAAATCTAATGAAATGCTGTAATCATCTGCCCAAACATTTTTGGAAATTAAGCAAATGTGAAAATAGTGCGTAACTGGTGCCTGCCACGTTCCCAAAAGCATGCTAAACTCACAGCACATACAGAGATTGAGTACACGGCCTACATTTACTGTGAACAGAGCCCTTCTGAGTCGTGAAAAAACACGCAGAGCAAACAGTCCATATACTTATCAAATCACAAAAGACTGTGATTTAATTCAATAAGGGCAAAGGGTTGGAGATATTTTCAGCTCATTATGAAACTGTGGCAGCACAGATTAGACTAGGTCATTAATGGGAAACGCTGCTTTGTGTTTTGGGAGTCTTAGAACATAATCTGAGAGATAATCAGAGGAAGAGGAGTGTACCAGCCAGCCTCCGGTGATGATGAGGGCGTTCTTGCCCGGCTCTGGGAAAAACGTCTCCTTCAGTTTCTTACTGCGTCCTTGAGGGTCGTTTCGTCTTTGGGTCTGTCTGTTCCTCAGCTGTACACTGAGAGAGAGAGAGAGAGAGAGCCTCGACTTTACAAACCGAATCTAGTCACAGACTCTGATGATGCCGTAAGCTGAAACATACTTCACATCCTCTCCGTAGTGGATCTTCATCTCGTCTGTAAGCAGCTCGCAGGAGTAGCCGATGTTCTCAGCGGTCTCTGGGGACGTGATGAACAAAACACATTAGAAATCAAACCAATCTCCCTTAAAACCACAGAAGTTTGCTGCTTTGTGCTGGAAAAAATGGTCCAAATATGCAAAATCTCAAAGACCTGACTTTACTTTCTAGTTAATATCCAGAATGGCCAGGAAAACTACTCCCTACATGTACATGTTTCTCTTTTTTGTTGGGTTTTTGTTTAAAAAAAGAAGAAGAAAAAAAGCAAACACGACTGTATGGTGTATGTATGGGCATATATTTGTATGTTGTGTCTGTATGTTTTTGATATAAGGATACTCAATATAGTATCTGAGGTGCATCTGATTGAAGTGTAATGTTTATATGAGAAAAAGTAAATAAAATAAACATAAATTAAAAAAACACAGATTATTGCACTTGTTCCCCGCTCACCTTTCTTGTCTCCGGTCAGAACCCAGATCTTGATGTCAGCTTTGGCAAGTTTTGCGATGGTCTCCGGAACGCCGTCCTGAAGTTTATCCTCAATGGCCGTCGCTCCAATCAGCTGAACACATGAGCATACGGCGTGGCGCATTTATCAACTACATCAATCAATGAATGAATACATAAGGGCACTCTTTATAAATATACAATAATTTAAAAAACTGTATAAATAAAATCAATTAAATAAGTAAACAAATAAGTCTATAAATGCATAAAAATGCAAATAAATAAATAAATAAATATCAATTGATAATTTTAATACAAATTAATAACATATATATATATATATATATATATATATATAAAAAATGCCGGTATTTTTGCACAACTTAGCAAATAAGAACACACTATTAACTTAAAATTCTATTTAAAACTATTTTAACATTATAGATATTATTCTCATTTTTAGTCATAAAAGTGCCAGCTAAATGAATAAATGTAAATGTCAAATGTTAATCGTCCAGTTCACAGTTATCAGCCGGTAGAAATGAGCGAATGATTGGCAGATTAATAAGCCTGACTAATACATCGCTCTATCAGTTGTCTCAGTTGTAAATGTTCTTCTTATTTCCGCACCATGAGGTTGTTCTCGATCTCCTCGTACACCTCGTCCAGAGCCTGCTCGCGGTTCGCCATGGAGATGCTGGCCTGCTGGTGCTTCAGAGCCCAGGCGTCGTACTCCTCCTGACCGATGTCCTTGTAGCCCAGGCACAGAGTGCGCAGGGTCTCGTTCGCAAAGATCTGCAAGACAAATCCAACTGTTCAGCATAGACAAACTACAACTGTCATTTACATGTCATTTAATGTTATTCTGCATTAAGCTAGACACTAAAACCTACAAAACACTGTTTCTTTCATGCTCTGGTCAATTTTGAGAGTTTGGGTTATTTTGGCTTTCATAACATGTTTTTTGTGGAAAACATCTTCAACTTCAAAGTGTCTATTTATTGCTCTATCTATCTATCTATCTATCTATCTATCTATCTATCTATCTATCTATCTATCTATCTATCTATCTGTCGTTCTATCTATCCACCCATCCATCCATCCATCCATCTGTTGTTCTATCCATCCATCCATCCATCCATCCATCCATCCATCCATCCATCCATCCATCCATCCATCTGTTGTTCTATCTATCCATCCATCCACCCATCCATCTGTTGTTCTATCCATCCATCCATCCATCCATCCATCCATCCATCCATCCATCCATCCATCCATCCGTTGTTCTATCCATCCATCCATCCATCCATCCATCCATCCATCTGTTGTTCTATCTATCCATCCATCCATCCATCCATCCGTCGTTCTATCTATCTATCTATCTATCTATCTATCTATCTATCTATCTATCTATCTATCTATCTATCCATCTATCCATCTATCCATCCATCTATCCATCTATCTATCCATCTATCTATCCATCTATCTATCCATCTATCTATCTATCCATCTGTTGTTCTATCTATCCATCCATCCATCCATCCATCTGTCGTTCTATCTATCTATCCTTCCATCCATCCATCCATCTGTTGTTCTATCTATCCATCCATCCATCCATCCATCCATCCATCCATCCATTGTTCTATCTATCCATCCATCTGTTGTTCTATCTATCCATCCATCCATCCATCTGTCGTTCTATCTATCTATCCTTCCATCCATCCATCCATCTGTTGTTCTATCTATCCATCCATCCATCCATCCATCCATTGTTCTATCTATCCATCCATCCATTGTTCTATCCATCCATCCATCGTTCTATCTATCCATCCATCCATTGTTCTATCCATCCATCCATCCATCCATCCATCCATCCATCCTTCTATCCATCCATCCATCCATCCTTCTATCCATCCATTGTTCTATCTATCCATCCATCCATTGTTCTATCCATCCATCCATCCATCGTTCTGTTGTGGCAAAAACTTCTGTTAAACACCATCACTGCGTAAGAGACACTCAGAGTCAAATTAATAAAAGGAGAAATATTTATTCTTGCAAGAAGGCCCAGTCGCCATCACAGCCGTTACATTCTGTGAAGTGAGTGGCGCGCACCAGGAAGACATGAGACAGGCTTTATACTCTTTTCAAGGTTCCTTCTCACCCGCTGTACTTTTCCACCCAGATAAGGCCCCCACTTCTGTTCAGTTTCTACTTAATAACACAAACTGGTACTGGAATAAACCAGCCAAATCTGACCATTCCTAAGGTCGAGATGTCCTGTCCCATATATTCCTGAAACGTCACGCACAAGCACGTACACACATATACTTTTACACATTGAATAGATTAGGAATAAATGACTATTAAAATTTTTCCACAACAATCTCCCCACTTTTTATCATTCTGATTACCCATAATCACAATAATAAACAAAAAGACAAATTTTAAGTCATATCATCACACTACTCTTCATCTCTGTTTTCACATAACTGATCACTCTTCTTAAACATTTGTGAAAATAACATTTTGAAAAGAAAAAGCTTAGGCTGTTTTTGTAAGGATAGTCCCTTAAGTATTAGCAAGCAGATAAAGAATTCAACTAAAGCCGGGCTAGATAAACAATCACTGTTGTTGTACCCCAAGCATAGCTTGACCCTCAGTCACCTTAGTTAAATAAGAAATAGTGTACAGACTAGTTAGAAAAACAACAAATCATCAATCCACAGTGGTTACATCAAAATATAAAGTATAAGAAAAGTATAATAAAACCCTTCATTTCAAAACCCTCTCCTTGTACCTTATCACATAGCGGATAAGCACAGCTTTTAACCATCTGTTCATAACAAAAACATTCATAGGAAGAAGAAAAAAGAAAAGAAAAACAAACACCAAATGTCTAACACATGTCACTGTAGCTTCCACTACTAGAATCATCATCATCACATTTCTTGTCATTGTCATCATCATTTGGATAAAACTGTCATTTTACCAATTTAACTGAGCTGGAAACACACAATATTGACAATCCTACCCCCGAAACCCCAAAGAGTAATCAAACAATCCATTCATTTTCCTAAAATACTTTCTAATTAATCAGTGACCAATCAAATCTCGTTGGCGTTGTTTAAGGTGAGATGTTTGGACGGTGGTGTCGCAATCTCCATCCTTGCAACCTTGTTTGTGGAGTGGACCATAGCCTCTGTCACCTGTGAATGGAGATCTTAAGTGTTTTGTTAGTGCTGCTGGTCGTCCTTCTGGTGTGACCTGTGGAATGTTCACCATTTGTTTACTGATTATATACATTATTAGTTCCAAATTTATTCTCAACATCTGGCCACTCCAACAACCTGAAACTCATTCAACTATTACATTAACATTCAACCCGCTTTACTCATGTCAACAACACAATATTTATACATTTTGGAACAGAATCATTCTGTTAGCTGCAATCCAATCTGACATTCTGTGAAAGGAAAATTTTAAGTTATGCTCCGCTCCATTCTCTGGAAAGAAAACAAAATGTCGAGGTTATTTTCAGATAGTAAAACTACACGTAGTTTCTTTTGTCTACTGTTCTCCCGGCCCCTTCGATACCCTGGCGTTTCCTGTTGAAACAAGTCCTGCAAATACATTTACAGAAAGCAAATTTTGTTTGGGACGGCCTTTACCCAATTAGACCCAGTGTCCTCCCCACATATATTGTCCCTTAGTAAACCATATTTGGCAATTGTTATACCATCCCCCTCTTGATGCACGACACAACTCGAGCATCAATTTAACATAACATTTAACATAGTGTTTTGATAAAGTTTGCATCAACACTAACCCAAACGTTGTCCTTCAGACAAATTTCCTCCAGACATCTCTTGCCGTCTTTGAAACAAAAATATTACATTCTTCACTTAAAGCCACAATCTCATCTGCTCAACGAAGTATTTGAAGGGCAAAGGCCCTTGGTCTCACAGCGTATCCTGCTTTTCAGGCCTGTTGTTTGGTCTCTTAGTTCAGTCATCTACAAACATTTTCAAAGTCATCAATTGTTTCTATCAAGTCAGGTCGTGCTGCACAGACTTGGTCACTTGGTCAATGTCAGTCAAATAACATTCTCATCCTTCTGCCCACAATAATCCTAAATTTTTAGGGCTCTCTTGATAATTTCATGTTTGACTTAGCCAATATGTCACTTTGTTGTTGTCATCAAATCTATAACATTTTCATTTATCTCAGCCCATGCCAGATAGTGATCTACAACTCCACAATTCCAATTTACACAAATACTTAAACTGATCCAGAACGTAATTCAAATCAACAAAAAGTAATTAATACCAGACAGAGCTTGATGACCAATCAACTTAAAGCTCGTCCTATGTTCTGTATCATCTTTCATCGGATCCACTCACTATTATCGCCTTCTTTAAAATTTGTCATTTGCCTCAACCCAACTGTAATGATGAAACAATATACTCACTATTCAGGCGGAATATTAGTACCCTCAACTAATACATACAAGACCTAAAGTGTTGTCACCATCACACACACTCATACTAGACACACATATCTTAACTACTCATTCTCAATGTTCGCCTTTCTTTATATTATTGCTAAAAAGATTTAAATTTTGAGTAAGATTTTAAACTTCACATTTTCTGTAGCTTTTACCTAATTTTACATGATCTCTTAACCAGTTCCAAAGCATGTCTGTTCATTATTCATTAGATTTTCAGTCTGCTGGGTTGCTTTGTTTAATTTTTTCCTTATCATTATTTTGCTTCAGCTTGCTCTAGCAGGCCGACAACAGAAAGACAGACACAGTTTACCATCCCTTCCTCCACTCAAACAGTCTCTCTCTCTTATTAACAAATAATAATTACATTAAATTAATCACTATCCTTTTACCATTAAATTTTGTTATCCAGACTTTTCTCAAATCAAAAACTGTCTTCATCTTTAGCCACCCACCATGTCAAACGACCTTCAGGAGTTAAAACATATTAGTTCAAAATCAACACTTCTATAAATTTTCTTATTCTTGCCCATGAGGCAGCCAATACATAAAAAGTTTTGTTCCTGTCTCCCATCACAAATAATGGCAATCCCCCCATGTTTCAGGTGGCTCTTGAACTCCCCCATAGCTCTTTATCTATAATTTTCTCTTCAGGGTGTTGTCCCCCTGGCTTAATTGCAGACACTTGTCACAATGAAAAACAAGCGTACGATTATGCGGTTTCTTCTGGCAAGTGGTATAGAGGAACTCACATTCTCTTGGGTCAGACTGCCGCAACTCGTCACAGCGCATCTCACCTCTCAATGCTCTGCTGACCCCAGTGGCCTCCAGTAGTCAGCGCTCAACTCTCATACCTTTCTTGCATGTACCACACCCCGTCCTGAGGTGCCCAATGTCCGTGACCCCCTGCGTAAGGCTGTCCCCTGGCCAGGAAGATCATCCTGTCATTGAGTAGCCACGTACACACTGGTACCGCTCACAAACTGGTGACCGCTCTCTCCCATCACACAATCAGTTTCCTTTAACAGAACTCAGCTGCTTTCTGGAGCTTAGGAAAGGCACGTTCAAGAGTCACCAGAGCCATTCTGATTGCCTAATAGTGTTCACAGGGAGACAGGTTAATAACAGCAGTATTTAATCACTTAAATCCATTAACCATCTTAAAATCATCAACCTAGCTACTTAGATTACCCTCAGTGAATTTAGTTCACAACCATACATTCAGTGTACTGTTACTGTACATCTGTAGCCGTAGCCATCGGGCCTGTTTCAATGGTGGAGACTTAAGATAAGACAAAGAAGTTACTGGTCCTAAAATAAAATAATCAAAAATGTTATTTCTATCATTTAAGGTCTGCATTATTATTTTAAAGACTTCTTTAAAGTCGTTCAGTTTTACATTTAAAACATTCATCAATACAAATTGCCCTCTTAATGGCAATGGTTTCTTTAACATCTCTGTGTCTGATTTTTCAACTGAAACACTGTGCTTTACTATAAATAGCTTATTATTACTTATGACACAGACTCAGATAACAGCCTGTTAGCTGACATTTGACTGAGAGAGACTCTGAGGCACTCAGGACCGGTAAACTGTTCTCTCAAATACTTCTAATCATCAAACTTTTATCTATAATCTTTTAACTATCCCAGCTTAAGGCATCTTTGCCAGAAATGACATTTGTTCCCAAATAAACATCATTTTAGTTGTCTTTTGCCCATACAGGGAATTTAGACATTACAGATTTCCACTCAGATCGAGTATCTGTCGTACTGGCCGTTTACAGCCACAGCAGACATCAGATTCAGATAAGCAAGCTGTTTCATTACAGCTCCTAACAAACTTATCTTTTGAAAGCAAAACATCAGCTTCTAGTTCTTTCATGGTCAACAGTTTTCAAGCTGTTTGTTTAATCAGATGCCTTTTATTTTTAGAACTGTTAATTCAGTAGCCTACTGCTTCTGCTTATTTGATCTTAAATAAAAATAATTATTCTAGTTCTATATAATCTAAACCCTTTTTAAAATGTTTAATTAAAACACAATCATCCTTTTAGTTACTTTTCCTTTCTGCAACTCACATTTGTTGTCATTATCCATAATTTTACATCCAACTGTATTCATCAATTCACTTATAATAATTACTATTATAGATCTTTTCTTCAAAAGGATTCACTTTAAGACTTCAATCTTTCGACCTTGTTTTTTTTTTTTCTCTTATTCTTTCTCAGACGAAAATGTTAATATCGTCTTCACTTAAACACTGATCTACTTTCAAACCCACATTATTACCAGAAATGTGTCAATATCACATTTTCAACCACTCTCTCAGTGGGCATTTACAGTTACGTGTTAAATGGTCCTGTTGACCACAATTAAAACACTCTCCGTCTGCTCTAACTTACTGCACACCCTTGAAGCAGTGTGTTCCATTGAGGAATGCAAACAGAGCCACTGATAAGCAGTGCTCCATATTCTTTTACAGTCCACCAATGGCAGATACAACAATAGCCGAATCATCATTATTACTGGCACAACATACATTATTGATTTCCGGAATCTTTGGACATAGCTGTCTTTACATTTTACTAATTTGCTATTATCATCAACACTGATTACAGAGCAAGTGCATATCTAACATCCAAAAAGCCGGGCTGAATAAGAAGGCTGCTCCTGTACTCTCGACCTTGATCGAACCCTCAGTCACTCCTCAGATATTAAATACAGACATTGTCTGCAATCATAAACACCAGGATATGCTACCCCATTATAGATCCCTTAGGTTCAAAAACAATGTTTGTCAAACTAAAACTAAACCTAATTTCAATCTTTATTTTACCATAAAAAAATATTGAATTGTTCCCCATACTGCTTAAAACATTCATGTCATGTTAATTCCTGTCAATCATACAATGCCTTATTTTATTCTAAAACTGTATTTTCATACCAATTAAACAGTTAATTTGACTTCCATAAATTCTGTCAGACATTTTATTTTCATCACATATAGTTTTCTACTATATTTCTTCTCAATCTTCCCCTACATGCCATTTCTTTCTGTATCCTCTCCTTTCTTTTCTCAAACATGCCAGTTCCTTCATTATCTAACCAGAACTTGATTGTTTGCACAATCCCCACATAAACATATCTCACACACCAACCTTCTTGTTTTTCACTTCCTCTTCCATCAAGTTTCTTACTTACAGTTCTCTCTTTTTCTATCACTCTATCACTCTATATCAGACAGCCTTATTGCTGCTTGCTACTTCAATCCTTATCGTATAACTTTAAGTTCTATAGACATCTAATGTCATGCATCCATTTACTGGATGAAGAAGTAAAAACATTATTTCTCCTGGCAGTTCGACATTTTATCTTCAAGCCAACAATTCATTATCTGTTCACATTTTTACACACATGTTGAACGCAGACACTTATTTCTCACTGCCCTGTTCAACTGTTCCCCGCACCACCTTTAATCTTGTGGCGCTCAATATCATACATTTCTGCCCTTAATTTTATCTCATTTGACAAAACACCGGTGTACCAAATTTCGCAAGCTTGCTTTTGAGACATCCCCATACTGCTGCTTCTCTGTTCTCTGTGGATTTCTCTTCAACGCGCGTTTTCTTTAGTCTGTTAGGCGTCCCCAACAAACCCGATTCTTTTCTTTTAACCCAAATCGGTCGGGTTGCACTATTAGTGCCCTCCTAACTATGGTTTACCAAAAAATCTGTTATGATTGTTTTGGTTCCCCCAATTAGCCTCAGCACCTAAAAACAAATTGCTCCGTGGTGGAACAACTCATTTTCAGGTTACCTATCTGTTTGAAATCTCTTGATCTGTCACAGTTCTCAATTAATCCCAGATTATTTATCTGCTTGAAATTTCTTGATCTGTCACAGACCTCAATTAATCTCAGATTATTTTCCCTCGTATCTGTTTGAAATTTCTTGATCTATATATAGATCTCAATTAATCTCAGATTACGTACCACAGAAACAGCCCTCAGCCAGTATGGTTCAGTTTCACTCTTTGAAAAATATTTTAGCCCAAAAGAAAAATATTTTAGCCGTCTCTTACCAGAGATGTCTTGAGTTGCCACGGGTTCGTTTTCATCTGATTCCAGTGGAGCTTCTCCTGGCCCTGATAGCGGTCGGCCCCTCTCTCTGAAACTTACGAGGTAGAGCTGGAACTGCTCAGTCCAGGTGGCCAAACACCGTCCGCTCTCAGGTCCAGGAGGCACTGCCAAGGAATCCCACTCTGACACCAAATGTTGTGGCAAAAACTTCTGTTAAACACCATCACTGCGTAAGAGACACTCAGAGTCAAATTAATAAAAGGAGAAATATTTATTCTTGCAAGAAGGCCCAGTCGCCATCACAGCCGTTACATTCTGTGAAGTGAGTGGCGCGCACCAGGAAGACATGAGACAGGCTTTATACTCTTTTCAAGGTTCCTTCTCACCCGCTGTACTTTTCCACCCAGATAAGGCCCCCACTTCTGTTCAGTTTCTACTTAATAACACAAACTGGTACTGGAATAAACCAGCCAAATCTGACCATTCCTAAGGTCGAGATGTCCTGTCCCATATATTCCTGAAACGTCACGCACAAGCACGTACACACATATACTTTTACACATTGAATAGATTAGGAATAAATGACTATTAAAATTTTTCCACAACAGTTCTATCTATCCATCCATCCATTGTTCTATCCATCCATCCATCCATCCATCCATCCTTCTATCCATCCATCCACCCATTGTTCTATCTATCCATCCACCCATTGTTCTATCCATCCATCCATCCATCGTTCTATCTATCCATCCATCCATTGTTCTATCCATCCATCCATCCATCCATCCATCCATCCATCCATCCATCCATCCATCCATCCATCCATCCTTCTATCCATCCATCCACCCATTGTTCTATCCATCCATCCATCCATCCATCCATCCATCCATCCATCCTTCTATCCATCCATCCACCCATTGTTCTATCCATCCATCCACCCATTGTTCTATCCATCCATCCATCCATCCATCCATCCATCTAATGTATTTATAGATTCATTGATTGTACATTTGTACTGTTTAATTGATTGATTTTTACTGTAATATTTATAGAGTACATTTATAATTCCATTTATTAATTGATTTCATACTTTATTTATTTGTTTAATTATAGAGGGTGACATTATAGTTTTATTGATTGATTGATTGATTGATGTTTGTATTTATAGAGAGTGGATTACATGCACCAAACTGTACAGTTTTATTATCTATATGCAACTTTTTTTTACAGAGGGGTTTGGTCATATAGCATTCACATTTTATTTATATTTGCATGCTGAACCTCATTAGCATTTGCTAATGAATTTAATAAATGTGTTGGTACTCACATCAAGAGCTGCTTGTGTCGTTTCCTTATCCTCGCTATTTGGATCGAGTCGCTCATAGACCACAGTGTCTGCGCCCTTACAGTACAGACGGATACGGCCATCCGGAAATTTCACTGCACACGAACACACAACAGAGTGAGAAACCGATGCCAGTGACCTACAGACCGGAACAGAAGAAGAGGAAGAGCACTCACGGATGATGGACATGCGTTTGCGGTCGCTGTTGAAGTCGAGCAGAGCGAGCACCTCGTAGGTCACCTCTCGGTCCATCTCTAAGATGGTGATGGTGTCCTGCGTTCGGGACAGGAACACAAACCCAAAGTTGCGTGCGGCCGAGACCAGAGCGCCCTCATCAGGAGATGCGGCCTGGTACACCAACTCACCTGAAAGTGACAAAATGTGCAGGAATATCAGCTTGATTTTTGTAAACTTTTGATTTATTTGATCAGATTGTACACACAATGGGTCTCATTCATGAAACACGAGCAGAACGAATTTTTGTGTAAATCGTGTGTAAAGTGCTTCTGGCGGATTCATTAAAATGTTCGAAATGTTAGTTTAGTAATGTTAGTAACTAAAATGTTAGTAACTAACATGTTTCCAAATGTTAGTTGGTACGAAAGAAATCTACACCTGCTCCCAGCCACGCGTAAATAGTGCGCTTAACACCCGATGTTTTGATCATTAATAAGGCTGCATTTTAATTCACCTTAATCGGGTATATATTATATGTAGTAATTACATACGTTTTTTTATTTTTACTTTTATTATTAGAGCCAGTAATAGCATCTGTGATTGTGATCCTCCTCCAGTTTGAATACGATTTTTCCGAAGTGAACTAATTTGTTTTTTGCAGTCAAGCTTAATGTCGAACCATTTTTTTCACTTCTGGGACTGTTTGATTAACAGATGAAACTCTGCATCTGTAATATGCTGCCAAGCTTCCTTTTTTAGGACCTGATACGCCACTATGTATGCTTGAAAATAAAATTTGGCGTTTTGAACGAACTTCTCTGATAATAAAACTTAAATTTCTGCATCTGAGAAATTTTACTTTTTCATTCGCATTCATGTCATAATATGATGCCCATATATAGCTGTCAGTCGGATTTAATGGGCGGGGTTTATGGTAATTGAGAGTGAGCGTGCACGCGTGTCCCATTTACGACTGATTGGAATTCATTAACACACACACACACACACATTTCACTATCACATCTGACGTTTACGAAGTATTTGTGAATCAGGAGAAGAGTTTTCGGGAATGTCTCTTTACGCGCAAATACCTCACATATTTACTCGTATATTTACAAATGTTTCATTAATGAGACCCATTAGGATTAAGAATGCTAAATAATTGAGTATGCTTGAAATAGGGTTATGTGACAATAACTAGGCAAACTAGTGTATCTGAAATGCATCATTGCATACGGTCAGCAGATTTTGTTTCCTCACCTTCTTTCTGCTCAACCATGACGGTGTGACACAGGGACAAGAGTTTGAAGAACTCCAGTGTTTGCGCGTCCTTCATCGAACGGATGCAGGTGATGAGGGATTGGTCATCAAACTGGAAATTCCTGTCAAAGTATTTATTCCAGCTGAAATCCACAGGCTGAGGGGAAAAAATCAGAAAAAAAAAATCAGGAAATTTTTTAAGCAATCAATAAATAACAAAACTATAAGTGCACCCTTTATAAATACAAAGTATTAATTTAAAAAGTCTATAAATGCACTATATAAATAAAAAGGCAATAAATTAAATGATATAAATTTACTGTAAATAAAAAAATACAGCTATAAATGCCCTTTCCAGGAATAATAAATACATATATTAACAAACCTATAAATGTACTCTCAAGTATAAGAAATACAACCTCTATAAATGCATGTGCTTGAATAAAACTGTAAATGCACTCTTTATTAAAAAAATTATGAATATAAAAATAAAACTATTATGGCCTCTTTATGGCTTAATAAATAATAACAAAACTATAAGTGCACTCTCTCTATATATCATTTTTTTTAAATCAATAAATGCACTGTATAAATGAAAATAACAAGGTAAAAATTTGAATTATAAAAACACACTCTTAATAAATGATATAAATGCACTTTGCATACACACCTTTCCACGCTCCAAGCCCACACTGTCCGCATCACCTATAGACGATCATAGAGCGTTGTCAACTTCACATGAATGTAGTTTACTGAATTATTCAAAACAATAATACATAAAAAATAGCACTTGATGATAAAGCAGACGGCACAGAACGAGAGGCCTCATCATACCTTTTAACTCCACATGCTGTCTTAAATACGAGGCACTCATTTAACACTTGTTGTTATGGATTTATAAGTATGAGCAATAGTAATTGCCTTCATAAAAAGCTCTAATAATGTGATGTGATTAGGGAAAGGGAGTGCTGTTAAACTACATTATGACAAGGTCGAAGATGTCAGCGTGTTTTAAACTCTTCCACCGTACCCAACCACAGAAACCTGACCTCTGTGAAACTAAAGCCTCAAATCGCTCCCAGGGCCACACACTGTATCACCTCACACACACACACACACACACACGAGACAACAGCACAACAAGAGACACGCACGTTTACACACGTCTCTGGAATCACAGGAGGACAGAGATCAGGGCTGTATATCAACCATGTGATCGGGCAAAACACGGCATCGGTACCGCCTTTCACACTCGTCCAAACATGTGTATCAGCTCTTTTCACACATCTAATGGTTTGACCAATAATAATACTCAAACTTCATGCCAATATTTATATGGTCAAAAAGTAAGAAGAAATTCTGATAGCGTGTAATGTAAATAAATGAGATCTTTATAACAGACTACTTACATAAATTGCATATGAATATCAGTTGTTATTGTATGTCTGCCAAAAATACATCTAAGTAAGATGATTTTTAAATGCTTAGTTTTATGATCAAAGCTGTCGTTTTACAACACATCATGCTTAATGCAATACAATGATGATTGAGCGATGAAGAAACAAACCCTCCTCAAAAGCCAGATGATCATATATGAGACTCACATTTTTTCTCACAAAAAAATTGTGGATGGATACTCAAATAAACCTAAGTTGCTTCAGTCTAGTAAGTGTTCATGTCTTGAAATATTACAATGTCAAAGTTATTCATAAGTTTACTACTTAGATTTCACAGCACAAATACACATGAACCATTAGCTGAAGCTGGACGTTTTTTACAATTATACTAAAAGTCTAAACTATCAATCAGAAGGCATGTAGTGGATTGTGTGCCACAGGTTTTTCAGCAAAGTTTGATCATTTAGAAGCTTTGGATATTTGCGCATCACACATGAAAGCGTAAGCTTGATCCGTTAACTTCCCCAGGAAGCATTTGAGGATTTATATAGTTTCTATCTGCTCTCTAAAAGCCACACCGGTCTCTATTCAGAAGGTTAGCAGTTTGTGGAAGCCCTCACCGTAAGTACGTCCTGCAATGGTGCACTTCTTGAAGGCCATGATATTCTGAGTGAGCGTGCCGGTTTTATCAGAGAAGATGTACTCGATCTGACCCAGCTGCTCGTTCAGGGTGGTGGTCCTGGCTTTGGCTGGCGTGTCCTTCTCAGCGTAATACATCTGCAGATCCCAGTTAATGAACTTACTCTGACCCAGTCGGATCACCTCCACGCTGAAGGACAAGAGTGAGCAGAATTGGATGAGTAATCTGATGAATAACGATCTGTGTGCTCAGAGACTGGTGTCGTGCGCTGATATCGTACCTCACGTAAAGAGAGATGGGCACCATGGTGTTGAGGATGATGATGTAGCCCCAGAAACTGAGGAACCCTCGGTAAGATGAAGAATGGTCCAGGCCGTCTTTAAGATACCAGGCCTTAGAGCCGATGCTCTCGTACCAGTACGTGTGTCCGATGGCCAGACCAGCGCACAGCAACACCAACATCCCAAAGATCTACCCGTGAGAAAGAGATATTAATGACAACGGATTTATTGCAAATGCTGCAGCACCTTATAATATTTCTCTATAAATGCACTCTCTATAAATAAAAACAATTTAACAAAATTGTATAAATGCAGACTCTCTATATAAGATTAATAAATAAATAAATAAATAAATAAAACTGTGGAAATGGAGTCTATAAAAGTAAAACATATAAACAAATAAATAACCTCAATAAAAATCGTGAATGAATGAATGAATTCATGAATGCATTAACTATAAATAAGAATATTAATAATATAATCTATAAATAAAAGTAATATTATCCGTCTATAAATAAAAGTAAAAAAAAAAACAAAGAAATAATAAAAACTCAATTAGCAAATAATGGATAAAATTAATAAAACTGAATGCACTCTATACATAAGATAAAAATAATAATAATTAAAAAATGAATAAACAAACTATATATACATAAGAAAAAAATAATAAATAAAATAAATGAAATTATGCTTTCACTCTCTACAAATAAGATAAAAAAATAAAGCTATATATAATATAAAATTAATAAATAAAACTATGAACGCACTCTCTATAAATAAACCATTATAAATGCACTCTCAATAAATTAAAACTTTACAAATACACTCTCTATAAATAAAATATAAACCTCTATAAATACACTTTACAGTCTATAAATATAAATAGAACTAGAAAAACACTGTCTATGAATAAATAAAATGTATATATAAAATTAAACAAAAACATGCCAAAATTGTCATAAGGAAATATTTTGAGGTGAGTGAAAAAAAAGTGTAAAAGTCATTGACCTGAAGAAGTTGAGCTGCATATTAAGACTCACCGTGTAGACCATGTAGTTCATGAGTTTGTCTATCGTGGTGCGTTTGAACCTGGTCTTCCCGCCATTCCTCATGATCTTAGTGTCATTACCTGAAGAAAGAAACCAAGCTTTTAGAAAAACCCCAACACACCACTGAACCGTGAGCGTGAGTGTGTGTTGACCTCTGACCTGCGAATATGACCAGGCCGTGGCTCTCTTCTGTGTTACGGATCTTGCATCCTCTGAGCAACATGTTGTCCAGGTCGAGCGAGTAACTCTCAGAGTTCCAGATCATCGTTCCCACAAACTTATCCAGACGGTTGTTGGGCTCCTCGCACTTAATCAGCGCTGAGAGAGACACAAAACAAGAAATCATTCCTTCAGGTCTACGCTCTACTCTCCGGATAGTTATATGTAAACAATAGCATTGTCAGTTGCTTGTAGGGTGACCACTAGGGGTGTAACGAGATCTCGTGCCACGAGATCTCGCGAGACTAAAACATGAGATTTCTCGTCGAGTAAAAAGCTGTCTCGCGATCGCGATATCGCCATGACTGAGCGTGAGGGTGAGATTATCATAGAATATTCCACTGCTACACTCACATTCTCCTTAACTGTCGTTTTGCGGTTTTTATTTAAAAAAATCATTATAAAATAATGTAAAAGTCTGCTCTGCTCATCCAGCTCGAGTTGCCGTTGCAATCAGTGCAGCACGAATTCACTGATCGCGTGAGGCACTTGTATAATGCACGCTCAGCACCGCTGCTATACACAGAGTATGCGCGATCACGATAGTGAAAGTAAAACACAAGCTCTCTGATGTGCATTGCGCACAAATTAGGCCGCATACATACAATAGTCCGTCTCCCGATACCCATCACTGGACTGTTTATTTGCGGCTATCGTCTCAGTTTGCACTTCGAATATTGAGAGAGTACTGTAATGTCTTAAAGACAACAGACAAGAGGCTCTGTTTCTGAACTTATAATCGGAACGCAAGAACAACTGTGGAGACAAACACACCAGGCTCGTTTCTCTACCGGTCTTTCCCGAACTCACCGCATTAACCCTATAACTGCCGGTGCAAAATAAAACAGCAATTTCAAAACAATTATAAAGAGTCTGTGCGCTAACTTTGATTATGGTTGCACTTGCACTTATTGTTTGCACTTAATAAGACTTCTAGAGTTCAGTTAGGATGTCACACACAGCCTCAATCAGAAGTTCTGAAAGCTCTTAAATGTACAGTAAGGTCTGAAGAGACTAATGTGAAATCATGCAGGAGAAAAGCCAGTCAATAAAAACCTTTTACAGTGCTTGTATATTGTTTTCTTTCAATGCATTTGATAATTCATACTCATAATGCATGTCATTTCAGGTCTACTTAATAAGATTATTAGTTAAACATTGCAAAATGCACCTGCATACTATTTTTCCAGTCATGAATTTTTTCATTGAGGATTTCTGAAAAATTGTGCAAAAATCTCGTCTCGTCTCGTTCTCGTGAACCCAATCTCGTGTCTCGTCTCGTTTCTAAAATAAGCGTCTCGTTACACCCCTAGTGACCACCATCATAATAAAAACATTTGTATTCTGCCTTTCAGCTCAAATACTTTGTTCTTTAGTCCCTTCTAGAAAACACCATTACATCACATTGTAACATAACATGTCTTTATTTTACATGTCATTTAAATTCAACATCACTGAGCCCAAAAGCAGCAGGCATCATACAGATAACTATTTTTGAAACATTTCTGACCAAGTCCAACTAAAATCCAACAAAATAAATAAAAAACAACATGAAATTAGTTCATTGACAGTCTTATATATTAAATAGGCTATGTTGCCATTATGCCGAATTGTAAAAGTTTAATTTACCGAATTATCCATTTGTTTTCTGACAGGGAACGAATCACCGCTCCACATTTTGATTGACAGCATCACAACACACTAGTGACCGTGTTTACTCCTTTCTTTTCAACCATTGGATAGGATTTTAAAAATGGCTGTTGTATTTTGTACTTCTGACGAAGCACAGGTGAAAAACTACGTAAAAGAATAAATAAAATGTTTTCTTACAAAGGCAAAAGAACGCATGCAAGTTTTCTTAATATGATCATAAAAAACCAACCGACTGATGAAAACGCGGGACATTTTCTCAATATGCGACGTGCGGGACAAGCGGTGAAAATGCTGTGATGTACAACGCAAAGCGGGACGGGTGGTCTAGTTGCTTGGTTGCTAAATCTGGTTAGTTCAAAATCCCATTCTGTTGCTTAGTGCAGGCATTTTGTTTTCAGCCAGGAGTGAAAAATGCTGGAAATGTGCGTGCCGCACTTGTTTAGGACAGGGTTTAAGACCAGCATGTGAATGCATGAACACACAATCACAACCATGCAACTACTTCTACACAAATCATCTGTTCTTCAGTCTCTGAATATGTCAAACACTCATATTATTATTAGTGCAAACAGTCATTCTCATACGTACCATTAAACTGAGCCAACTGATCCTCCTTCTGAAGTTGTTCGTCTGTGACCTTGAGACCCATCTTAAACTTCAGATTCGTCTCTCTGGACAAACAAAACCAAAAACAATACAACGATTAACTAACTACACTAATATGACCCAACTGACAACATCCCGTCCTCCTTTATGAAACAATGAAAAGTATACACAGACAGACAAACCCAGGATCTCAATGAAAAAAGACCACATGAAAATGTAAAATGGAGGAAAAGCAAGCATAAACATGCATGCAGATACGTTTAATAACAATCGAGGAAATTAAATTAAATGATTTAAATTAAAATAAAAGATTATATTGTTAATTATATCAATTAAATATTTATGAAAAATTACACAGACAAAAACCTAGGAACTGAATAATGAGTCTTTTGAATGTGAAAGACAAAATGAAGAGTATTTGGACTGAACAGATGGAGTGATCAGTACCAGATCCATTACACAATTTCCATAATGACTCAATGTCCAAACACATAAATGACTGTTCAAACATTCCTTGGACTGATGTAACAAAACAAAACAAAAGTCATTTAAATGTATGAATGTATGGTTATGGCCAGAGCAACTCAATTATGACTGTCATGTAAACAAACATTGTCTTCAGAAATTATTCTAAAGGTGTGGACGTTTGCACAGCGTGATTCATAGATCCAATAAACGGATCTAACAATCCCTGTATGGTTGTGTTGGTGTTTAATGTGCCGTTTCTTACCCGTCCAGCTCCGCCGTCTCTACGTAACACAGACTGTTGGCATTTGAACTGGACAACAACAGAATATCGGCCTACATGAGGTCGAAACAAAAGTGAAAATGAGAAATAAACATAAAAATGACCACAGATGAATAAATGAAGAGACTGGAGGAATAAAGAAACTAAAAAATGTGATAAAAATAAATAAAATGGAGGAAATGCAAGCATTAACATGACATGAAAGCAAATGAATAGTCAAGGTATGTGTAATGACAATAAAAAAATATATCTCTGTCCTCCTTCTTAAAATATAGACTAATATGGGGTTTCTTTCAGTGGATATTTCAGTAATATTATAATACTTTCAGCATTAAAAGATCTAAATTAAAATTAAAAAGTTTTTAGAAATATTTAAAATATTACACTATTAATTATATCAATTAAATGTATATAGATTTATTTTATTTTTAAGTACATATTTCATTCAAGATATAATTTCTATATTATATGGCATGCACCAGACTATGTATTAACTAAATAAACAATTCTATTTATTTAAAATGTTGGAATAATTTTTTTTTTTCAATGCATAATTTATTTTTTATTTTTTAAGAGCTGCAACAGATGAGAATCTCTAAGATTGCGAGGGGAAAAAAACAATAGAAAATAATAGAATAAAAAATAAATGAAATATTAAAATTAAATTAAATTACAACAAATTAAATAAAAAAAAACGAGAACGCAAAAAGTTAAAATAACTTACCGGGATAAAGTCGTTTTTCTTTAGTCTGACTACGTCACCCACTTGTAAATGCATCCATCTGGTCTCTTGAAATCTGACAAATTCAAATTTTTCATTTTTAAATCTGAGCATTAATGCCAAAATGTTGTTTATTTAAACTATTCACTGACAAACATCAACACTAATGTCATGTTCTTCAGTTTTAAAGCAGATTAAAGTTTTGTGTTACCTGCCATTGAGCAGCACGTCACACCTTCTATTGTTGATTTCTTTGTCCATCCTGTGTCGCGCCTTTCAACCAGAGAAAACATATCAAATGACAGAAACCATTACCACGACCCGTCAATTAATCCCGAACCGTTCCATCACGAAACACGTGCAGGGACTCACCAGGTCGTCCACCAGGTCTTTAATGGCGGTGATGCCCAACACCAACACTAGCGGCACCAGGGTGGTGTACCACGGCAGCGTGGAGATTTGAGGAATGATCTGACACATAAAACACATATATTTATATTTATGTTCATGTATAAGTGTGTGTTTGAAGTGTGTATAAGTGTGGCTCATAGCTGCTTGCTAGAAACTCTTTTTCTTTGTGGGATGCTTTGTGTTTAATGAGCAAATAAAAGATTTCAGCTCAAATACATTTTTCATGTTTAATTATTTACTTAAAGGATAATTCCGGTATTTAGCACTTTGAGTCTATTTTCTAGTGTGTTTTGGATGAGCTAGAGTGGTGGACACAGAAATGTTGACGATGGGTCCTGTCTCGACTTTTTGACTCTTTTAGAATCGTGTCTGAGCGCTTCAGAGTGGCTGTCTATGGGCATGCACAAACATGTCCTTAAAACAACCCTTAAAGGGTCACTTCACCCATTTGCATTAAGGTTTGTATTGTTAGAAACCCAGTCATATATTATAATGATGGTGGAATTTTGCTTGTTTTTTTCTGAGATGGGAGAAAAAAGGATTTAAGTGTTTTACTTCCGTCCTATCGTGACGTAAATATCGTCATTTTGCGTCACGATAGGACGGAAGATAAATTTCATTGCATATTAAGAAAACTACAGCCTTTAGCTCATTATTATTCAAGGGCGTGGGACCCACTCACCCCACCGGCCTATTACAGATCAGTGGGTGGGACTAAACCTGAAGAAACTAAACTATTAATCCGCCATCTTGCTTGGAAGACAGCAAGCTAAGCTAACAAGCGCTCAAGGAGTTAGATTTACCATAATGGCTGAATTTACGACACACGATATGGAAGACGAGGATTTTGAAAATCTTTTGCTCGAAACTGATGTTCGTGGCTATTTATACGAGCCACAATATAGCGAAGAGCAGCTGAGGCTGATGGAGGAACAAGAGGCGGCGGCGGCGGCGTCGGCTGCGGCCGCCGCAGGAGACCAGCCCGGCGCAGACGAGAAGCCCGGGCTTGCTCGCGCTGTAGCGAATTGGTGGTGCTCGTGCTGTAACTGGACACCGAGCTAGAGTCTGTCTGCTGCAAAGAATCTCTAAAATGCCAATTCCTTCTAGAAGAAATGTCAGAGGCAGACACGGACATGGAGTGTTGTGTTGTGTTGTGAACCATCCGAGTTTCGCACCGCATATGGACAGAGGCGTCCTAGATATAGCTATATTTCCGCATCCCGAAAATTACCCTGAAACGACAGCCGAAGCCAGCAGGGAGAAATGGACGCCTGACTGTAAAGTAAGTCTTTTAAATGTATATATGATTAATCTTGTCAAATATAAACAATATCTTAAAGCATTGTCACGTTATGATTCCCGTTTAAAACGTAACGTCAACAGTGAACTGTTTGTGCAGTAATGCCGCGTTCTGGATTAGTGGGAGTGGCTTCTGGAGCTGTTCAAACGCATTGCATTGTGGGAAATGTGGTTTACCAAACTAATGCGCTATAAAGTTACTTTCTGTCATAACTCGGTCAAAAAGGCACCAAATTTGAAAATTTTGACAGATTTCGAATACATATATGACCCACTTTCAATGAAGATCAAGGTTCCCAGGGGTGAAATGCTCCTTTAACGTTCGTTTTCAAAACTGTGCAACTCACAGAGCGGTTAGTGGTGTTCGTTGATGATTAAAAACAAGTAGCGTAGCGAAACACAGTTTCTGTCGTGTTTTATTTGGCGTTTTGTAAAATCGCATGATGTCTGTTGGAGGACTCAGTGCTTGTTGATATCACTGCGCTACCGGATACCGAAAGGGGTCTGTTTACATTTGGTTGTAGTCTTTTCGCTCGGTTCTCTGTCTCTCAGAAGGCTAGCGTGAGCAGAGCAACTGCAGCAAAGTGGTTGTCGCCATCAAGTGGTCGGGAGTGTGCTAACGCTTCAGACTCAAATATCAAGCGGAAGTTTATACGCGGTTGTGAGGTATCTGAAAATATAGTTCCACTATAGTAAACAACACAGATTGAAATCTTATATTGCGCCGATATATTTGTTTTTAATCATCAACGAACACCACTAACCGCTCTGTGAGTTGCACAGTTTTGAAAACGAATGTTAAGGGTTGTTTTAAGGACATGTTTGTGCATGCCCATAGACAGCCACTCTGAAGCGCTCAGAGGCGATTCTAAAATAGTCAAAAAGTCGAGACAGGACCCATCGTCAAAATTTCTGTGTCCACCACTCTAGTTCATCCAAAACCAACTAGAAAATAGACTCAAAGTGCTAAATACCGGAATTATCCTTTAAGTGGCAACTATCATGCAATAAGGCCCATTCACAGCAAGAGCGATAGCTATAAAAATAATAAGTATATTAACATCCACACCAGCAAGTGATATCTTTCTGTTTATTCTATGTGCAAGCTGCAGTTTTATCATCTGTCGCTTTAAATGCTCAATCTCTAAAGCAGAATGGATTCTGATTGGCTGACAATGTATTTATTGTTCATCAGCTGAAACCTTTGTGGGTCCATACCTGCAGGATCAGCAGACACAAGAAGTAGAGGTTGGCCGCCCTCTTAAACTGCTCGTACAGGTTCAGCGGCAGGAAGGTTAAGAAGTTGTATTTGTAGGTCTTGATTGCATTGTCCTTAAAACGAAAAGAAATTCAAGAAGCTGGTATTAAAAAAAATGTAAGTCTTCAAGTTTGCAGGTTCTCACCCCACATGGATTGATTGGGGAATTATGATCTAAGGTCCCAGGAGTAAAATCACTTTATATAAAACATTACCTGCAGAATGTGGAATAACATATCAGAATTTCCCAGAATACTTTAAAATCACCATGAAATCCAAACAGACAATTCTTAGAATATTTTTTAGAATGCAATATTGAAGTATTTATATTAAATAATTTATCATGATTTTAATCATGTGCCTCGTAATCTTGAATCAAAATATCTTCGCGTTCCTCTGAGGAGGACAGGCGCGAGGGCGGGACCACCTGTCAATCACATGAGATCCACCAATAGCAACCCATAACCATCCAATTAACTCCCTATAGACAAAATCAAGACCCGCCCTTCATTCGATTTTTTTTTTTGTTGAGAAGCCATTTCACTCGGGTATACGTTACAATGGGGAAGAAAAGACGATCGCAACTTTCCTTTCACAACGCCGACTTCATTAAGGAAAATGCCCTCTAATTTAACCCAGGGCTCTTTAATAAATTTGAAGTTTGTCGGTTGTGAAATAATGCGCACTTTTATGAGATTTCTGAAATATGAGGCTGGAATAGTAAAGAGAACATTTTCCTTCACTTTTTCTCGACTTTAGTTCCTGTCACTCAATATCCAAGCGTTACCGAACCCAACTGTTTTCCATACATGTAAATCAAAACACATTAAAATCTGACTGTGGATGCTCTCGCAGGGTAACATTTCAACCTCAAGACAAAGCCAGTCACTGCTGCTTATATCTCTCAGTAAATCTCGAGACATCTGACACCATTAGGACTAGTTTTTCCAGTCTAAGATCGCTGTCATACCACAGAACCTAAACAAGCAATAACTTGCAACGAGTTTAACAAGTAAATTCAGTGAGAAAATGAGCTTAAAATCTCTGGGTTTAGACCAGAATGAAGGCCAAGACCCATCCGGAAGGTTTTAGGGTTGTTTAACACACCATGACAGATAACAACATGATGACGAATTAAATGCATGACGTGTCACTTTTTTTTTTCAGGATGTTTCCTGGAGGCGTTTGATGAACCGAAAATGCAACAGAAGAAAAAAGGTCTCAGAGTAATGTGTAATACTGAGACTAACTTAAAATAGTATTTTTTTTTTTATTTTACCATTTTGCAAAGTCACTTTTAATACAACTATGACTTTGAGTATAATCAATATGAATAAATATAACCTTTGAAGCTAAACTATGTGATGTTGTCACTGTTGTGTTTTAGATGAATTCACAGGTGATTCATGATTTATCTGTTAAACAAATTAAATATTTGACAAAAGAAAAACAGACACTTCCTTCCCAGAAAACTGAACATTAATCAACAAACTGGTTTGACCAAGTCTTACAAAGTCTATAAAGTTTGTATTAGAGGAAACATATCAAAATCATGTTCATGGTAAACGTATAGATTGACTTAAAAGTTTCTGCAGTTTAAGATGAAAACATCTGGCTAAACGTTTGTGGTCTAAACAGCGGAAACTTCCAGCAAATCATTATCAGCTATTTTTATCTGATGACACTTACTGGATTTATTTACAGGACAATCGTAGAGTTTAGTGTCTTGAACAAAGGCTCTCCGGGACCAAAGGCTACTTTTTTAATCAAAACTACAGCAAAACTGTAGAAATAGCTGTTTACTATTTTAATATATCCTAAAATGTAATTTAAACCTGTGATGCTAAGCTGATTTTTCAGCATCATTTACAATACAAAACGGTTTCCACAAAATTTAAGCATGATAATATAAAATGTTTAGCAGCAAATAAGCATATTAGAATGATTTCTGAAGGATCATGTGACACTAAAGTAATGTAATGCTGAAAATGCAGTAATGATCACAGAAATAAATTACAGTTTAATATACACTCACCTAAAGGATTATTAGGAACACCATACTAATACTGTGTTTGACCCTCTTTCGACTTCAGAACTGCCTTAATTCTATGTGGCATTGATTCAACAAAGTGCTGAAAGCATTCTTTAGAAATGTTGGCCCATATTGATAGGATAACATCTTTACACCACCAGCCTGCACAGTGGTAACAAGGCATGATAGATCCATGTTCTCATTCTGTTTACGCCAAATTCTGACTCTACCATCTGAATGTCTCAACAGAAATCGAGACTCATCAGACCAGGCAACATTTTTCCAGTCTTCAACTGTCCAATTTTGGTGAGCTCTTGCAAATTGTAGCCTCTTTTTCCTATTTGTAGTGGAGATGAGTGGTACCCGGTGGGGTCTTCTGCTGTTTAGCCCATCCGCCTCAAGGTTGTGCGTGTTGTGGCTTCACAAATGCTTTGCTGCATACCTGGGTTGTAACGAGTGGTTGTTTCAGTCAAAGTTGCTCTTCTATCAGCTTGAATCAGTCGGCCCATTCTCCTCTGACCTCTAGCATCAAACAAGGCATTTTCGCCCACAGGACTGCCGCATACTGGATGTTTTTCCCTTTTCACACCATTCTTTGTAAACCCTAGAAATGGTTGTGCGTGAAAATCCCAGTAACTGAGCAGATTGTGAAATACTCAGACTGGCCCGTCTGGCACCAACAACCATGCCACGCTCAAAATTGCTTAATCACCTTTCTTTCCCATTCTGACATTCAGTTTGGAGTTCAGGAGATTGTCTTGACCAGGACCACACCCCTAAATGCATTGAAGCAACTGCCATGTGATTGGTTGATTAGATAATTGCATTAATGAGAAATTGAACTTGTGTTCCTAATAATCCTTTAGGTGAGTGTATATTCACATAGAAAACAGCTATTTTAAAGGTCCAACTTTCTGAAGTTTTATTTTAGGTTTTTATGTCCTTAAGAATATATATTTGCGGTATAAGTACCACAAACCATGTCAATATATTTTTACAGCTCATTTCTCAGGAGCTCTGCCAAGAAAGAGCTCGAGTTTGGCCTGTCTACTTAATATTCAAGAGCCTCTCTTCTGATTGGCCTGTTGTTTTCTGAGTAGTTCTGACATCAAAAATATAAGGAAATCACAACGGCTCGTGAAAAGGCACAGCTACTTTATTCAGGCTGTGTGCATTTGTCTGTGGATCGACTGTTTTGAAACTTATATGGTAGTTTCATAGTACCTAGACCTCTGTTATCATGAAAAAAGCCAGGACATTTCAGTTTTGACAATATGGGACCTTTAAATTGTAATAATATTTCACAATTTTTACTGAATTTTAGACTAAACAGCCTTGGTGAGCAGAAGAGACTTCTTAAAAAACATTTTAAAAAATCATAATTATTCCAATCTTTTGAACACTAGTGTACGCACGGGCGATCCACTAAAGGTTTCACTTACCGAGTATCTGCTCTTCTTGATGCACAGAAAGACCTTCTTCTGAAACTCGGGTCTCTGGCAGTATTCCCTGTCGTTCGCTCGGATGGTCCAACCGGCCTCTGAGAGGAAGAAGAGAACAACGAAACTACATGAGAATAACGAAACTACATGAGAACACAAAAGCAGCACCAACAGGAGAGTTCTCCAGCGTGCCGCCGGTCTTCATCTCACCGGGAGCAGGAGCGGGTCTGGGCTCTGGTTCTGGTAGATGGTCTTCAGTCCGATCCAGGTCATCTTCTGACTGCAACTCATCGTCTGTCTCGTCGTCACTGTAGGGCATCACCTCATCATCCGGCTCATCCAGGGAACCCTGGGAACCTGCCCGCGGTCGACCACTCATCCTGAGAGTCCCACTGCACACGCACACACACACACACACACACACACACACACACACACACACACACACACATATCACATTAATGCTTTAGAACAGGTACATAAACAGACCAGAGACCCAAAAATCCACATGTGTCGTGCTGCAACGTCAAAACAATGATTTGGCACTACAGATTTACCACTACACACAGTAGTTACACTAAATCTACAACTGTAGATTTATTCTTGCATAATACTGCTACTGCTGAAAACAAATGCATTTAAATAACATTGTATATGAATATGGTAACTATTCAGTACTGTGGTTGGTACTGAGTCATCGTATTCATAAACAAGGTTAATTAAATATTTTTTTTGTTCCTGCAGAGTCCATTAAAATATTAAGACTAAAGTTCATTGGTTGTTGATTCTAAACTTCATGTCTATAAATTTTTAAAAATGTATAAAAAAAAAAACTATTGACAAATGTTTTTGAACGTAATAAATATTTGCATTTAAAATGGATTTATTAACCTTTTTAAAATGTCAATTAAAATATTTTAATTGACTGTGGGGCATTTCGAAAACTTAATGGGACAATGGTTGGTTAGACTTGATTCAATTAATGATTCAAAAGGTTTTTAATTGAATTCAAAAGCCATTTTTGCTAATTCAGAATGATTCACTTTGAATTGTAATGAAATTGTATTAGATTTATTAAGATCCATTAAAGGATTTTTTTATTCAAGAAAAAGGAACCACTTTATTGCACCTAAAGTAGTTAAATATACAACATAAGTTTAGTTTGCAGAATCTGCCAAATATTCATAATAAGATGGATCATAAAAATTGCATTTTGTTTTTTATTTAGTACTAGCCTACTATTAAAAAAAACTATTCTGCATAATAGATATTTACATATGGACCACCCACAAGTGTAAATAATAACTGCTTTACACTAAATACTCAGTTCAGAAGTTTACATACGATTGATTCTTAAAACTGTGTGTCGTTGCTTGCATGATCAAAAAGTGGACCTTTGACACAGAGATTGTGTCGTGACTCGTGAGAGTGTGATGTATATCAGAAAAAATATTCTGATGATATCAGTACGTTTCATCTGTTACAATATAAAAACATTCCTGTCAAATAAACAAACACAGCTGATGTTACACGCGACTCCACCCTACACACACACACACACACACACACACACACACTCTGTCCATCATTCTACACCAGCAGTCACAAAACACTGGAAACCACATCTATACAGACTCTCTCCACGGACAGTAAATCACACTGTTTGTTTAGTTTTGGGTCAGGTGAGGTCACTCATTTTCATATGGAAACATGTAATATACACAGCTCCTATAAAAAGCAAATATGTTTTAAAAAAAACTTTTTAAAACTGTAGATTTGAATAATATAATACAATTTATTATTAATCGCATTAATAAATGCATTTGAAACATTTTCAGAAAATATGCCATGGCTCTATAATGTGGTTAAGACATTTTTCCAGAAAAAAAAAAAAAAGTAAAAGGTAGATAAAAATATGATTATATAAAATTTAAACTACTGTAATTATTTTTTAATTTACATAACAAAAATAATGTCACTAATTTTGACTGGTGTTACTGTGCTACGTTTACATGACGTGAACATGCGAGCGATCAGGTGCTTCTGGTCTCGGAAACACGCTTTTGAAAGTCTCGCCCGGGGCCGTGCTATGGTAACCCTTTCACACGGGGGGGGATGGGCTCGGGAAATAAGGGAAGAATAACACAAAGTTGAGTTAAGAAAGTAAAGAGTTGACAGTAAATGGGTTTCATGTAGACTTTAATGGCTGATGAGTTTCATTTCTCAGATGCAAATGTGTCCACAGTCACAGGATGATCCTCCTCTGGTCTCATGAAAAACTGAGGTGTTCTCCATCCAGCTGAGCGCTCAAGCATCTCTAAAGTATCTTCAACGATGCCAGGCATCTAAGGTCGATGTTTCATAAGAGATTCATTTGGAAAAATTCACCTCTTTAAATATTTCAATGTTCATTAACTGTCCATCACATACCTGAAGATGACTTAACACATTTACCAACAACAAAGACCAATGCCTTTCTTGGTTTATTATCATATGAAGTGCCAAGAAACTTTGCCCTTAAGGATGTTTTTTTTAATGTAACCCTAGATTTAAATAATCTTAAAGTCTGAGTTACACTGAAACTATCAAGCACTGCCACGCTTACCAATGCTGAAACAAACACACAATCCAACAGGATGCTCCCGCAAACTTGTGTAAAGAGCGTAACAGAGCACACACCCGGAAAGAGAAAGAAACACATCATGCAAAACCCACACCCATGTTTATCCACGACTTTGCGTATGTGATGCAACGCCATGGTATGCGACATTTTTAGCTATGAAAAGCTGAGGTCTGAGAGAAACAAACCTTACGAGGGTCAAGTGGATGAATCAGAGAATTGCATTAAGGTTTTCTTTAACAGACCAAATAAACATTGGTTTTCAAAAAATGCTTTTTTCCTCTAATGGTTAATTCCTCAAAATAAAGGTTCTCGGATTCAACAAAACCTTCTTCAGTAACTATATTTGTGGATGTTTAGGGTTTTGGAGATGCTAGATGAATATTAAAATGATCCTGATGTTACATTGGATGGATGGATGGATGGATGGATGGATGGATGGATGGATGGATGGATGGATGGATGGATGGATGGATGGATGGATGGATGGATGGATGGATGGATGGATGGATGGATGGATGGATGGATGGATGGATGGATGGATGGATGGATGGATGGATGGATGGATGGATGGATGGATGGATGGATGGATGGATGGATGGATGGATGGATGGATGGATGGATGGATGGATGGATGGATTATAGATGGATGGATGGATGCAGGGATGGATTACTGACCGGGCCTATGGGGCCAGTGCCCAGGGGCCCTTGACTACCAGAAGCCCGGGGGGGCCCTGGGGTTTAAGGCTGCGCAATCCAGTTTGGTTCAGAAAACCCATTAACAATGAAACCAAATGTTTATTAATGCTGTCATAAATCTGTCCCATAGCCTGTTTTAAGGCCTCTTAAAACAAGGCTCTTTGACTATGAGGGCTCCCTGGAACTTACTGTCCGGCCCTATGTGAATATGAAGGCCCCAAAACCTAGAACTATTGTCACTCTTTGAGCTTATTTTTGTGTGTGTGAAAAGTATTGGGAAAA